>QUSF01000004.1:38237869-38270841 GCA_003676055.1 Chloebia gouldiae
AAGGAAAGGAAAGGAAAGGAAAGGAAAGGAAAGGAAAGGAAAGGAAAATCTGTACATTTTCAGGGGATAAAAAACTTGTGGGAGTAGTTGCTACAAAGTCAGCAAAAGCCTGATAAATGCTGAGTGTGGCATGATTCTTATTTAGAGCATTTGCATGTACAGGGGTGAAGACGTGATGCAGTGTGTTCATGACATTCTCTGCTATGACTGACCTTGAATTGTTTGGTCTTGGTGAGTTCTGAATGGAATCAACAGGGTTAATCAGATTTCTCTTGTAGCTGAAAAAAAGAAACTAGATTAGTATTTATGGTATTATCAGCCCCACACTTTCTACACCATGTAAGTCAAAGTCTCGGGTCACTCTAACAATGGTGAGCAATAAAAAGTAATAACAGGTTATAAACTAGGAAATATCAGATGAAGCCAGTTTAATAGGCTATGAACAAACTCCACTTTTTCAAATCAAAATCATAAATGTATCTCAATCAGAGACATCTCACTGTGGAATTCTTCAGCATCCATTTGCACACCCCAGCAATACTTCTCCAAGTGGTCTGAGAAACTCTGTGATTGACAATTTTATTAAGAATTGTGAAAGACTGTGTCATGGACTAATCCAATGGCAAATTCTTCCTGCTAATCTCAAGAGTTTAATCAAATTTATTCAAACTTACACCTTTGTTCATAAGCTGAGCACTAAGGCTCAGGTACTTCTGTGCAAAACTAAGTAAACAGCATGAACTGGGGCTGACTTGGGAATTCACAAGTGCAGAAGCATATCTGTAAGACTGTATCAAAAGTCTTTTCCCACATCCTTAAGAAATGAGAATTTTATTTAAATATCTGCATAGAGTAACAAAGAAAGGAGACAAAATCTCCTTTTTTATGGCTCATTTCTTAGGGTTGTACCTATATCTATAAATTTTGTTCATAAGCCTTTGAGATCCCTTCTGCACCGTGCGGAAACTCCTTATTTATACAGCTCTTGATGTTTACAAGGTTATGAACAATTTCCTGTCTGGATTGTCCCACAGTTTATATGCTGCTTTACCAATGCAAAAGCCACATTAGAAGAAATCAGACGATTACTTTGGACAAGGTGATAAGCTGTTGCACAGCCTTATGTGTTTGGCCTCACAGACTGCAAACTGAGTTTCTGGAAAAATCTTTCTGCAACAGAAGTGCCACAGTATATGTGCATTTCCCCTACAGGCAGAAGAAAATCCCATCATTTTACCATTTTGAAAGAAATGTGAAGAGTGAAAGACAGAAGAAAGGTAAGCAGAGAAGGAAATTTAAAAAGAAGCACAGAGCAGAGAGATCAGTCAGTAGAAGGAGAGCAAGGAGAGTGCAGTGGGAGAAGGAAGGCAGTCCTCTAAGATTACAGCTTTGCCCAAATGGAGCCTGTAGGCTTTAGTCATGTTTGTCAGCCATCATCTTGTGTAACAAGAGGTAATTCTCCTGGGACAATATGCTGTTCTGAAGTGGCTGGCTGGGACACTGCACTCGGGTGGCATTCGCCCAGCTGCATTAGCAGTGTTTCTTGGCACGGCTCCTGTTGTGCTGGGGAAGTAAAATGTGGCACTCCCTCTGAGTCAGCTCTCCTTGTACTCACACCATGCAACATCACCTTGCATCACAGCTCCTTCTCCCTACAGCCACGTCACACCACTGCTGTGAGGTGCACGTGATAGTAGCATGTGAAGCTCATGAGGCACTCGTCAGCACATAATGGAGCAAAGAAATGCCTCCACTTGTGCCTGCATTTTTTGCTCTTGCTGTTTATGCAGGCATCCTCAAGAGACTGCTAGTTAAGATGGAGCTCTGGGGCACAAAAAATCAAAACTATTCCTATTTTATATTTTTTGAAAGTATTGTATTATGTTAGATGTATGGTTTTCTGTAGGCACACAGTTTGTAGTAACTGGGGATGGGACTGTGGCCAAGCCTCATCCCTAATGGTCTGCAGCTGTGAGAAGCAATGAGCCAGGGAGTGCCCAGGTGCACTGACCATCACCAAAGGGAACAGAGGGCACACAGGTGCACTGCATGAACATGAGGGGTATAAAAGGTTGGGCTAAAGAACAAGAAGGGCAGATACCTGAAGCCTTCTGAAGTGGTGTGATGTTATTCTATATGGGCAGATAAGGAAGCTTTCTGATATGGTATGGAGTTACTCTGTATGGGTAAATGCTTAAAGCCTTCTGAAACTGTATGGTGGCCCTCTCAACTACAGCATCTGCTGTGGTATATGTTGTGACAGTGTTCATTCACCAATTCATCTCGCTGCCTCTAGTGTTGCTGATCTGTTGCTTCCAGCCATGCTAAGCATCCTGTCCATGAATCCTATTCAAATCTCTTAATGATCATTTCAGACCTAAAAGCAGCTGTATCTGGGCTAGGACCCAGCAGGCTTTTGTGGGTCTAAGAGGCAGAGATGTCACCTGACTTCAGGTGAGTGCTGTTCATTTTATAACACCCACAGTGGTTTTCTGTGTGACTGTAATCCAGTTACTTTTCTGCATCCTGGTCTTTGCCACATGCAAACAGTGAGAACACTACCTCCTGGGCTTTGGGAGCTCTAAACAAAATTTGATAGCCCTTCTTACATGTGAAGGTCACAAAAGGAGTGAGACTCTCCTTAGTTAAGTGCTTAAACAGCAAGTTTGCTTAGGTGGCCCGTAAGCCACATTTGCATAAATCAACAAAGGGGATTTAGACAAAGAGGGGAAAAAAACAATACAGGATGAAGGTAAACTTTCTGTACTTGAGAATGTTTTTCCCCCTGTCTCTGGGGTATGCAATGCTATATTTTATCAGTATCTTTGAAAGGGGTGTGTATAAGAACTTGAAAAACCAAACCAGCCTGTCTCTATTTTTTCCCATATATCACAGTCCTGCAGGTGGCTTTATTCCCGAAGTGCTGGGTTTTGCTGCTGTTGAAGCCTCCTGCTCCCAAGACCTACTTCTGGACTAAAGTGCTGCATCAGGATTAATCACCTGCATAAAAGTAAGCTCAATTTCTTTAATGAAGTCATTGTAAAAGAGCTGTAGGCTGCCAAAATGGTTTTGCTGTGATGATTTTATCAGGCACTCAACTGCATCACTAATTTTTTCAATGGTAAGCAACAGACTCTGCTTCAATGAATTAATTATAGACACAAACATGAGCCTCAACACCTTTTAATAAATTAACAATCTCAGGCTGTATCACTAAAGCACAAGAGATTGTCTGTAATGTGAAAACTAATTTATAGATTTTGTGAACACAGGACCAGGTGGAGTAAGACTGAGAGCTGTAAAGCTCTCCTGTTGTTTGGGAAAAAAAAATGTGCCTGACTCTTCCACTTTCTGTGTCTCCTGAGTGTATTTAAGCAGATATGTGCATACATAAACAGCATCAGTTAATGGTGAGATACTGTTCAATGTGACCCAAACCAATATCCTGTTTACATAAAATGCATGAAAATATATTCTCTTTTCTAATAATACTAATGATTATCATTAATTTCTGGAACGTCCAGAGCTCTATATGGGATGTTCTAGAAGTTAATGGTAATCAATAATATCTCTGCATGTGGTTAGATCAGTATTTTTCCTTCCCCAATAGCTTTTGCTGCCTGTAAGGCATGTGGTCAAACCTGGTGATAGGATTTGAAGCTGGCAGCTTTATCCCACACGTGTGAGCTCAGTCTAGTCCTCAGCAGGGACTGAGGTTGCCATTCCATTTCACAGACATTTTCCCAGCTTAGAGAAATAAGTTGTCCTCACAATTACTACAAAATCAAACACGTGCCTAGTTCAAAGGGTTTTTTTTTTAATCCAATGGCTTTGGAATTTTTTTCACACCCTTTGCTTGTAACAGTTCATTCATCTTCCCAGATATTATTTCAGCTTGAGGATACCTACTTTACACGGTTCATGAATTCTGGATTTCATTCCAGACATTTGTGGGAAATCCTACATATTGGGTGGCAGGTATCAAGAGTGAATGAGATACTTTGAGAAGGTTGTCTTTGCAATTATTCTTAAATTGTGTCTCTCCAATGATCTGTGGAGATATTCTATTCTCTTCAAGATGGCAATTGGCTTTCAGCTGCTTATTTCTGCCCACTGAATTGGCAGCACCACACAACACACCACTCCAGCTATGGGCGTGAGATTTAGTTCCTAAAATGCTCTGCAGCAGGTAATGAAAGCAGTGGCCAGGTAAATACACACTTAGCTGGCAAGAACAAGGATTCTGATAGGCACCAGAGAAAGGAATCTGTAATAAGGCAAGAGTTTCCCACTACAGGATTGACACTGTTAAGAGAGCAATACTCTGTGCACTGGAAACCCTATACTTCACCAGGGAATATCCTTCCTGTGGGAAATCCCAATTCTGTTTGAGGAGTTAATTCCAAATGTCCTGGTGTCAGGTCAGAACCCTATTCAGAAGCTAAGTAAGCGCTGCTTCTTAGAAATCTTCTCCCTTCTAAACAGTTGGTTCAAATTCCTAAATGACCCTAATATTCTTCTTTGCACTCAGGCTGAATCATTCTGAAAAGGGAGGTAGTACAACCCACTCATGTTAATGAACCAAACTTTTGGTCAGAACTGGGAAAAAATTATGGGTGCATGCAACATTTTTCTCTTCCAAAGCTACTTTTGTTCTTTTAATTGACAACGCTGTTGGTCTGCTGGAAAAAACCTTGCCTGCCAAGACACAGTTTGAGTAATAACAATAATCTCCACATGGCTTCTGGTGATGCTAATCCAAGACCACTAATCATGTAGTGTTTTGTTTCTATATCACTAAGTTTGACATGTGAGGTAGAATATAAATATCCTTGCTTCAAGCAAATGGTTGCAATTAAAGCCCTGCAGGAATTGAGGCTTTTTTAATAACATTGTTTTAATATTAGTTTTCATTCCATCCTAGAATACAATTCTAAATTTCATTTGAAATTACAGAAATCACAGAAAATATTTTGTTCTAGAATTTAAAGTGATACGATTCACTTGAAGTTAATTCTGGATCATTCCGATGAATTGCTTTGATTTTTATTAAAGATTTGCCTGTTATTTACTCTTCTTTCACTCTTTTAAACAAACATACAAAAAACCCCAAATACCAACCCCACAACACTGACGTTGAAATAGTCCCTAGGGCACTTGTGATATGAGCAGATCAGCAATTGCCACGAACGAAGCAGCCCAGCTGAGGCATTTTGGCAATTTCTAACTTTACTGCAGGCTGTTACTCATCATCAGTATAAAGTCTGTGATGCAACAGCTGCACAGCTCTGCCTTCATCCAGGTGAACAGTGGTGCAAAATCTACACTCCAGAGAATATGCTACATTGAATTCCATGGGCATGAGCTCCCTGTGCTCTTAAGAGACAGTTCTACTCAACAATCAGGTCAGAGGCTCAGATGCTTCTTGCTAAGCAAAGATGAGCTGAGGGAATAATGAGCCTTCTCTGACCAAGGAATGCTTCTTCCTCTAAATGTTTTCTATTGCTCAGTTCCTGATGCTTTTAGGCTTTCTAGGAGTCCTTCACAGTTACAATAATTTCTCTCAAGAACCAAATTTAAAATAACCAGGGAATTCCCTTGTCATTTCTTTCAGAGTAGCCTACATGTTGAGCACACACAGATAATGCCAGTACAGCAGTGTCACCAGCATTGCACAGGCAGCCCTTCAACAGAAAGGTACTTTGCTGTGAGGCCAGAGAAGAATGTAGGTCAGCATAATAACATTCAACCTACACTTTCCTCTGGTGACATTAATAGGCTTAAGGACTGTGATCCTGATGGCTTTTGAAAACCTGTTTTGTGCTTGGTAGAAACAGAGTAGAAGTGTAATTAAAACAGATGAAACTATGGTAGCAAGACTGCCTAGAAAGGAACAGATGAAGACCACTGATTTATAGGTCATTTCTGGGCTCAGCTTCTCTTCTGCTATTTTGTTTATGAGCCCAAAGCCAGTTTCTAACATATTTTCTGCAAAAACGTGAAATAGTTCTGGCACACCTCATCAGAGACAGGACCCTGGCTTTAGAAGAACGGCCATGTGGGATGCTGCAGTCCCCTGCCATGATCCCATGGGATGAAATACAGGGTAAGTTTGCCTTTCCATTCCCACATTGGTAATTTTAATGCTTTTATTTTCTGGTAATCAGAATATATCAGCATTCATATTTTTGTGGAGTGTGTTAAAATTTATGACACCAAAAATATTGTGTAGTTTTTAATTTCTTCTCTTTGTTTTCCAGCACTTCTTGAAAAGAGGAAAATCACCTTAAAAGGCTGGAACAGGAAAGGTCTGAATTCTATGGCTTTTTCCTCCATCCTCAGCTATTTACCCTCATCCTGCCAGGTATCTTTCCCCTCACACATCAAGCTGTACTTGTAAGAACAATTCTGGCATGTTCCTGTCACAAGGGTATGTACTGGCTCTTATGTTCTTGTATAGGGGTATGTAATTTTACCTGCCCCTGAGATATAAAATGTATGTGAAGGTGAGGTCTCAGTGTCAGCACCTTTAAAATGCTTATCAAACACAACAGTACTACAAGGGGTTGTGAAATATTTGAAAGGAATGATCTGAGTCTTTCCAAAACCAAAGCAAAGACAGAAACTGGACTAGATGAGTGCTGTTCCACGAACAAAACATGTCATCTCATTTATATGACGGTACAAATATTGCCAGAGAAGATATTTATCAAAATCAGATCAAAGTTTCAAGCCCCATGGACAAAATATTTCAAGATTATTCACTGTACCTGTGGATTGACAGAATAAATACTTCTGCTTTTCTATTATCTTTAGATAGAAGAACAAGGAGCAATCCAACACTCTTGTAGATAGAAAAGCAATGTCATGAACTTTTCACTTGGCTGCACATGGAAACACAGATAAGGGTAAGGGTCTGGACTGGCCTGTGGCAGTAACTCAGAGTAGCCCCTGAAGCACAGGGCTGGATTCATGCCCAGCCCCACAGGGATGCTCATCTCCTCTAAATCTGTCTAGTTGTGGATGTTATGATATTCTAGTTTTCCTAAGGGAGGCTGGAGGCTGTGGCAGAGGATTAGAAAAAAAAGAAGTATGCCTGATTCAGAAAGGGATCAATTCAGCCTTCTGCTTTTCTTGAGCAGCCTCTAAAGCTCCTGTAGAGCTAAGGTTTCATTTTAAAGCTTTTTGGTTTTAGATTTTTTTTTCCCCTGGCAGAAGGGCTGTGAGCCTGCACTCCCACTCTCCCCCACAGAAGCCTTCAGACCCTGGCATAGCCAGGTGTGCTCAGTCTGCAGGGCTTGTAAAGCTGATCCAATGTCAAGCTCCTCTGATTTTCCTTCTAAATAAGGAGGTGAATGAAATCTGAGATTCAAATATCCTCAAGGTATGGGTCTCAAAAGTCAGACCCAGAGCTTCTGCCCACCTCTTGGCTTCACTACAATGTCACAGTAGAATCTCAGGGTTTAAAACATCGCATGAAGTATATTACATTAATTCTGTATGTGCATACATATGAAGATATTTATAGCATGGGAATGATTCATGAAAGCAACCACAAATTCCTCTGTAAACATTTAGGAGTTGTAATTAAAGTAATTAGAAGTATTAATTACTTTACAGAAGCCATGTAGGATGCAAGATCCATATTACAGTTATTCTGTCACAATTTCAAGCCCTTTGAATTAATTTTACTCTGGAAACTCCTCCAGCTTATTTGCATCATTTTGCATTCTGAACTCACTGTCTAGACAGACTCTTCACTTGACTTGCAGTGATATAAGCCATTTTTAATTACAATTTCATATAAGCAATGCCTAAAGTCAAACTTTCTGGATTCAGTTGAAACTTACATAGTGAATAATAGATGACTGGACTAAGAAACTGTGAAATACAGGTCAAGTGTAGGATGCTGTAATATGTGAAAATAACTACATTTTCAGATTTTTTTAGACTTCTTTCATTCACATCCTTGATGGTCTTTCTTTTGCTATTTACTGTTCTGCAACTGCCCCACTCAAGAGATATAATAAATATTACAGATAATGTATTAAAAGTTAATTTAGAATCCTTAAAGATCCTAAAGCAATAATTCCTCAAGTCTTGGATTCCTGGAACTGCTTAAGAATCAAAACTGAGAGAAATTGCTAGTCATCCTTAAAAAGTTAAAAATACAATAACAAAGCCTGTGTTTTGATTCTAGGAAGAAAAAAAATAGTGCTCGTGTCACAAATTGTTTGTTAGCTGCAGTATATATATATTATATCAGGTCTAGATATTATACCAGTTAACAGTTAAAATATGTTTTTCTGGGGAAAAAAGTTTATTGCAAATATATACATATTTCTACCCATTTTCCTGGTAACTGCATTGCTGAGGAGAGAAGCTGTTAAAAAATTTGGAATTTGATTTGCTATAATTGCCTGGCAGGGTTACTTGGAAGCTCTTTGTCCATTGATGTGTGTTGAGAGTAATAAATTTTTCATTTTCTAATCTAACAAAATATTCCCTATGATGTCATTATCATTATTTTAGATTCAATGAGTGAAAGAAGTTGCTGGAATTGTAGGAAAAATTGTATAAATTAACATGTCATCTATCTGCCATAAAGTGTAGCTAGGTGGCTTTAACTGAGTACTTTCCCATCTAAGAGTCAAGTTATTTCAGTCTAAGAACACATCACTGCTTTTATTACAGAGTTCCAAATTCTCACAAATTCTCTTCTTTAGCCTTTAAAAAAAAACTTTATTGCAGTTTTAAGAGGAAGTTTTTATTTCCAGGTGAAACACTTTCTCTTGAAATACCTCTCACAAAATGAAATACAAAAGGCTGAACAATAGAAAGCAGAAAAAGGCCAAACACAGGGCTTGATGTGCTCTGCAGGAAGACTGCAGTCAGGAGAAAGCAAAGGGATTAGTTTTGCTTGAAATATGTTTATGTGAATTTTTCATTGCAGTTTTTCTTTCTTGTCAAATATATTACATATTCTAATTCTTTCTGGACATCTGTCCTCTCAGAATACTGGAGTGAGCACAATGTCTGTGAGTGGTTGCAAACTTTTGCTGTGACTGGTACAAAACAGATGTCAAATGCATTTCCCTTTCCCACTTTAATATCAATGACTTGCAGTTATGCAACATGACCTAGGAACAGTTTGTGGGTGCTGCAGGTCTTTGTGGAGAATACTTGTATTTCATCTTACAGAATAGCAGGATGCATGGTTAGCATTCCAGAAATTAAAACATAAAACATTGCATTTTTCGTGTGAGTTTAACAAAAAACTGTGGAATCTGCATTCCTGAGCATTTGAAAAAGGCAAAATACAGAGGCCGTTTAGATACTACATGAGGAGTATGCAGAAAAAGGGCAGGCAGCAATCAATCACTGCAACCTTTGGCCTCATAATCACACACAGTCCAGGCTCATCTTTGCAAACCAGTCAAATTTCCAAAGGGACACAAGCTCTGCTCTTTTCCTTTGATTTTCTACTCGAAGTGGTCAACCTGAATGCTCCAAGGGAGGTTTGAATTCTGACAGGATATAGAAAGACAAAACACATTGTCATTCCTCAAAGTAACTTGAAGTAGGGAAGATTGGTCTGCTTCTTAAAGAAGTTTTGTTTGATGGTGTTATTGTGCATACTGCACTGATAATCCAACCTCATTTGTAGTATGCTGAATGGTGCACTTGAAGGAAAACACTTTTAATTTGCTATTTTCAAGTTTTTTGGGTTTTTGTGGGTTTTTTGTTTTGTTTTTTTTTTTTCTTAAATGAACTGAGATTCAAAAACTAAGCAATTGCTAGTTCAGTGTAAGTCAGAAGTGCAGGTGCTGCTGCAGATACCCTTTCTTGCTATTCACTCCTGCCGAAGATCAATTGGTGTGCATGCCAAGCTTTGGCAATTCTAGCCAGCTCCATTGTGGTGATATAAACAAAGAGTTTCCACTAAGCAGGGAATTTCAGAAGGTCATTTCCCTATATCCTAGCAATGAGAATCTGAGGATCTGCTCAAATCTCTCAGTGGCTCAAGCCTTCTCTGGCTTAGGGGAGTATTTGGCGAAACTGGAGTTTAATGACTGCTGGAAAAGGATTAAAGGCTCAGGCATGCAAGTCCTGGAGGATCTTGTGGGAGCTGACACTGGCAGTGGCTCCCAGTGGTGAGCACCTGCTTAGTCACAATGTGCTGGAATTTATCCATCTCTCACTGGCCCACTACCACCTTTGAACTGCCCAGTGGGGAGTGGAGGCTGGCAAGGCAGAGTGAGCAGCAAAGGGTGACCTGGGTGCACAGTGAACAGGGAGGGGCAGGCTGAAGCTCAAACAGGATCATCGACACACTGGGAAGACCAGAGGCAAAGCAGTAAGAAAATACATGGATAAGCTTTATCAAAGTGCAGCAGGGCTGTGCAGTGACTGAGGCTGCTGCCAGTAGGCTGGGAAAGGTGAGCAAGGCTAGAGACTGTCACAAGAGCAAAACAACCCTGTGTTCAGGTTGGCACTGCCCTGCTGTTGGACTGACAATCATCACTTTCTTCCACACAGTCTTCATATATCATGTCAGAGAGGCTATTCTGAAGGCAATAATTAAATGTAGGAGATAAGAAAGTTATTAAGGGAATCAAAGAATACAGAGCTGGGAAGAAAATCTCATTGAGAAAATTAACTTTTTAAAGTCTGTAAAAAGATTGGACACTTGTCATGAAACAAACTACAACAGCTCATGAATGTCCACCTCATGAATAACAAAAGGCCTCTGAGGAAAGACAATGGTCCAGTAATGCCAGGCCTTACTGCAGCATAATCAGTGGACCAAACCATGGCTGCACAAGCAGGCTTAATTCTAGTTTCTCCCAGTTTTGTATGCCACATTCACAACATAAGTTCCTTGAATGCAGATTTGTATATGCAGGCATTTCCTTATGTTTTGTGAATGCAATAACTCCTTTAAAAGGTGATACTCACCTAATAATGTAGACAAGTTTCAGCCCTGTGAAGATCTGATTTCCAGCACTAGAGATGATTTTTACTTAGGGAAAGGAGGGAGGGAAGACTGCAGGAGTAGTTTTCAAGGCACAAGGAGCTGAATGAGAAAGAACTAACTTTAACTGTAAAGAAAAGGAGACAAACTGATATAGATGACAGCAAAAATGAAGTGCCAAGAGACCACAGGGCAAAGAAACAAAATACATGAATCATAAGAACAGATACATACAGACACAATGCAAAGGGTAAGGAAAATATCCCAAAAGTTAAAAAAAAACCCTAAAACACTGACATAGTCCCCCCAACTCCCAAGTTTTCAGGATAGTTATGAAAGGTATATTGGGAAAGTTTTGAAAAAGTGGAAGTCCTGACATAACTTTCATAACTAAAAGCTTGGGATTAGGGGGGAATGATTGGGTGAGTGGTTATTTTCTTCATGTTTTTTCTATAGGTCATGAGATACTACACTGGGAAGCATTAAATTCTGCCCCATTTCACTGCTTTTTAAAAGTAATTCTTTAGGTACATTTCCCAGTTAGGTTCCTATACTTTGGAGTACACAGAAAATTTTCTTTAATTTCATAGGAAAAAACTTTTTTGATCCATTGTACCCTAGACCACTGCATTTCCCCTATATGCTAGAATTCAGCACGTCCTCCAAAATTAACAATTCAACCCTCTCTATTTGTCTGGATTGAATCTATCCATTCAATTAAGCTAACAAATAAAAAAAGACTCTGTTCCAAACTATTTATCAAGGAGCTACCTCCTTTGCCTATTAATCTCATATCTGCAAATGTATCAATCCATATATATGTGTATGTTTAGTTTTTTGAGCCAAAAAGCATTCACTGCAATTATTTATCACTCTTCTTTGTGCTGTATTGGGGAGTTGCAATTGCTCACATGATATCAATTTTGTTACATGACAGAATTAGTATAATTTTTATTACAAAGAATTTTCAGGGAAAATATTCGCTTCACTGAAATCCAAGTTCATTTTTTACAATTTCTCATACATGTAAGTTTGAATTTTCTTCTACTAACCCTTTTGAAGGTGGATTCAAGTAACCTTTGCATTTGGAAGAAGCAGTTCTGGAAAGAGTATAAGCATTTGCTGAAGTAGATTAATTTTGCAATGCAAATTATTATTTGTGGCAAAGTTTCTCTAGAACTTTTGCCCACGTCTATGTTTTAATAGTTTTAATTCTTCAAAGCAGTCTATGACATACAGTTTTACATATAGCAGTAACAATTAATGTGCAGTAAGTGCTCTCAGCTGCTGCCTACATAAACTTCACAATAAGTAAATTGGTTAGAATGGAACATAATATATGAAAATTCAGTTGTGTTTTTTTAAAGCATCAGAGCTGTTTGGTAGTTTTTATGGACACTGGTTTTTACACACTACAAATTAAAGCAACAGCTGTAAATGCATCAACAATTTTAGGCTAACCACAGGTGGCTTTTAGGGCTCTGATCTTCCTTTCCAGAGGACTTCTTTGCAGCGTGTTATTCCACATAACCTCAGTTCATTGTTGAGTTCCTTTGTTGTTTAGCCCTAAAAGTCTCATTCTTGACAATAGGAAGTCTGTGGCCATACCTACAACAGGAGTTGTGTTTTACAGAAAGCGTTTGGTTTATGAGCTGGAATTGCCAAATCCAGCATTTTAGGTTGGTACCATATTACACAGAGTTAGTGGGCAATGGCCAGCATGCCTCTCACTGACTGGGCACCTGCATCACCTCCTGGCTTCATGTCTACCAACCAAATGTTACAAAACTCAGAAGTAAGGGGGATGGGGGGTGGGACGGAAGAGGGAATGACACTATCATGTGTTCATCTCTTACCCTTCCTGTCCCTTTCTGTGTGGATTTGAGAACCAAATGCCATCCTGTGTACCCCATGGTCCTCTGATGCCATTCCTTGCATCCCAGGGACCCCCACGTACACTTTTGTTCACTTTTCATCCCTCAGAACACGTTCTGCACAGACCTAGATCCAGCAACAGCTCTCTGTCCTGAAGTTTTTTTGTGGCGAGTAGTGGCCAGACATTTTCCATTTTGAAGCTATATTTGGTGCCAGGGAACATCTAATTTCTTAGACAAGTGCATAACTCCATCTAGTGGTGCTGTGGAACAGGGACAGCAGGAATGTAAACAGCAGAATCTGTCTCTCCTGATAAATTTTGTGTGGTAGTAGTGCCTAGGAGCTATCAATTTTGGAGCTGAGCTCTGACAAGAGTAAATACTATGGCAGTACCTTTAGGTGGGAAGGAAAGCAGAGTCCCAGTGCTGGTCATGCAGTTTATAAGCCACAAGGGAAGGTGAAGGCAAACAGCTTTTTCTCTGGGTAAATTTTGTGTAAGGGCAATCACTGGAGGTTTTCAAATTTGGAGCTATGCTTGTGGTGTTTTAGAGACTGTCATTGTACATTTTGTTGGCTGGGCAACTAAATTTGCACTATTTCTGGAGCTGTTTCCTGAAGTGTCCCACCAACTGGGACTATATGTCCTGCTTCCCACCCTCATACTCTCATTCTGGAGCCCACCTCTAAAACTGTAAATGTTCAGTGGCTGCTCCCACAGTAAAGGTGAAAAGACAGAGCTGTTGCTGGCCTTCCATTTCCACTTGTAACCCCCCCCCCCTCCAGAGCCCTTCCCCACCACACCAGGCCACGCTCTGTGTGCCCCAACCCTGCCCAGAGAAAATGCTTGAGCCAGATATCTGGGGCTCTTCTATGGGAAACTGAGGGTTGAGCCAGTAAGGAAACTTGCTCTGACTGTGTGAGTGTGGGGAGCAGGAGGGGTGCCCATGGGATCACTGGAGCCACTCTTTGTGAAGGGGCTCAGTCCCAGCAATTAAAGTATCTGGAGCTGGGAGTGACTGCCAGAGTGGCTGCTGGGTGGCCAGACAGGAAAGTTTCCTAACAGTAGATTTAGATGGGAAGGAGAGAACATAACCACACTGTTTGTGGTGCAATTTATGGGCTGCAGTGCAGAGTGAAGTCCAGCAACAGCCTTCTGTCCTTTAGCCTTTTGTGTAGGAGCCACTGCTGAGCATTTTCTGGTATGGAGATGGTTTCTCTAAAGAGTGATCGTGTGTGATGATTTAGTTGGCAAGGAAAGTGCATGGCCCCAGTATTGGTGGTGCAATTGACAGTCTACAAGGAAAAGGTGCCAGCAACATCTTTCTGCCTGGAAACTTCTGTATGCAAGCAGTCTCTGGATGTTTTCAATTTTTGAGCTGGAGTCTGCTGAGAGTAAATAACGTGATGGTATATATTGGTGGGAAGGAAAGCACATATCCCCAGAGTTGCTAGTGCAGCTTACAGACTCCATGGAGAAAGAAGGCAAGCATCAGCTTTCTGTCCTGGCACTTTTTGTGTGGGAGCAGTTGCTGGACTTCTTCAGTTGTGAGCTGGGCTTTTTCTGGAGTGGAAATATGAGATGGCACATTTTTTGGGAAGGAGAGTGGATAGCCTCAGATTTGGTGGTACAGTTTAGAGGGTGCAAAGGAAAAGTGCAGATGAGCAAGAGCTGGCTCTTTACCTTCCCCCGATGCCATTCCAGAACACCGCTAGATGGTGGTATGCATCTGCCTGACAATCTAAATGTACCCTGACGCTTTTTCACCGAGCACAAGTGCAGCTCCAAAAATTAAAAAGTCAGCCAAATGCTCCCACACAAAAGAGCCAGGATAGAAAGATGTTGGTGCTTTTTAGTTTCCCATTGCAGCCCATAAGCTGCAGCACCAACGTTGGAGATAAATATTTTCTTTCCCATCAGTAGTTCATCCTTCCAGGTCTGGATATAAACAGTGTCTCCTGATTGAGAGCTGTGAACAGCCACATCCAAAGGAAGGGAGAGTCTGTTGGCTGAGGTACCAATCAAAGAGGACAAAACCCATGAGAGAGAGAGATAGTAGATAATTTTTTGATATATCATGATCTTTCACATGCATTTGATCACCTTTTGTCACCACAGTATTAATTGGGTGTAATTTGCCATACAGAATTTCAAAGGAGTTTACTCCCTCTCTAGCATATGGAGTAATCTGGATTCTCAGTAAAGCAACAGATAATAACAATTTGTCTTGATAGTCTGATTCAACCTTTCTACTTTTTCATTAGATTGTTTTCTCTAAGGGGTGTGCAAATGCCCCTTAAACAAAGGAAAATAGGCAATCCCTGATGTCTATATATAGACATGTTGTCTGTTGTCTGAAGATAAAACCTCTGGAATTACAAATCTAAGAATTATTTATTTTATTTAAAAAAATCAACAACCTCCCTGGCTCAGCTGGTGCAGCAATGGAAATCTTCTGCAGGTCCTGAGAACGTATCAACCAGAACTAGCAGATCCTTATAACATCTACATTTAGATATCTTAGAGAAATCTATTTGCCAGTATTCCCCTGGAGCTACTATCCCCCTTTTACCACTCCTACAGGGATTTTAGGATTATTTGCATGGCAGAGTGATTTTCCAGTGGTTGTGAGAATTTGTCAATTCATAGTTCATGATTCAAAGTTCACAGGAGCCAACCATAATACCACAAACCCACAGTTTAAACACTTAGAGCAAATCTGTTTCTGTTGTCCTGCTAACTAGGGGATCCCCAAAGCAACACCCAGGCAGAGGCACACACAGACACTGTTGAACTTCTCCATGCTACAGGCTCACTGGCCTGCTGTTCATTCTGCTTTTTCAAGGATTATTCCCAACTGCAGAGTCACTTGAGCTATTGATAACACTCCTCACCTTTAAGCCATTCCTCCCGACAGTTATCCATGAAACTGCAGAAATTGTTTTTCATTTTTGAATGTCTCAGTATTTCTGCCAATCGACCTTCTTTCATTCACAAATTGGCATAGAATTATGTTGTTATCATTACCTGACCATTGTTCCAGTTCTTCTGCAAATACATTGCCAAATAGAATAGAGCTGTTTCTTGATCTCTGTGGTAGTACTGTCCAGCATAGCTGCATCTTTCTTCCCATTGCTGGATTTCTGCTCATCCACCAGAATGCAAAAGAAAGCATCTTCTAAATCCAAAACAGTCAAGTAAGTACTTGCCCATTATTTATTTGGATTATTGCTCTGAAATGCTACACCAGCCTGTGCTCTTCAGAACAGGCCTTCTTTACTGGGAATATATTATATACAGATTGGCACTCTAAGCAGCATTCAGTATCACATGCAGGATACCATTCTTAGGTTCCTCCAAGGTCTGGTTCATTCACTAACAGGATTGAGCCTTCCATGCCTTTTCTTGTGGGATCTGCAACTGTGCAGAATTTCCAGCTATGTGAGCATTTAACTTTCATAATAAATCACATCCTCTTTATCTATCCCTGCCCCAATATTAGATAGGGTGAAAAGGAGGGTACTGACATTTTCCCATCTTCTGGCTCATCCCCTCTGCAACACACCACAACATACCTTGCTGGTTTTGCTCCTTCTCCTCAATACATGCCATCAGTATAACTCCTCCAATTCACACCAGTGCCCTGCTTCTCCCCTGCCATCTACTCAGCCACTAATGCCATCATCAAAAGCTGCAGAACCCTCCTTCCTGCTCCCACACAATCACAACAGGGCCACCAGTGACCCTGCAAACACCTGCCAAAGCCAGGATTTCCATTCATACACAAGCAGCTATTATGCTCAGCGAGGACATCACAGGCAGCTGTGCAAGGCATGGAAAGCACATTCAGCCCCAGAGTCTGAAGTGCAGTTGATAGGCTCTGCAGAGAGAGGAAGACTAGCAACAACTTTCTCTCCTGGCATTCACTGGGGTTTTTTTCAGTAGCAGATGCTGGCTGTTTTCAGGTTTTGTGCTGTAACCTGCTGAAAGTAAATAATAGCATGCTATATTGAGGTGGAAAAGAAAGCACAGGGTGTGTAATTTGCGGGCTGCAATGCAAAATTGAAGGCCTGCAACTGCTTTCTTTCCAGATAGCCTTTGTGTGTGAACAGTCACCAGACAGTTTTGTAGCTGCAATTGTGGTAGGTGATACTGTGCCATGGTGCACTTAGTTTGCTAGGCAGCTGCTTATCCCCATCTAGTGGATTTGTGGATGGGCAAGGGGGCAAGGTAGAAGCCATCAGCAGCTTTCTGTCCTGGCACTTTTTGTATGGAAGCTGTGCTTGAAAGTTTTTAATTTTGAAGATGGGTTCTGTGGAGTGTAAAATAATGTGATGGTTTATTTCATTTGGAAGGAGGGTGCTTAGCCACAGTGGCAATGGTGTAGTTAAGAGGCTGCAAGGCTAAAGAGAAGGTGAGCAACATTCAGCATTTCCTAGGACAAGGCTGTTGAATAGAAAGCACCAGGAGATAAGGCTGCTTGGGAAGACACACCTGACATGCAGCAAGTAAATTGCAACAGCTTGAGACTGGCTCTAGTGGCTTGTGGTGCATGCCAGTCTTGCTCTTCCCCCTTTTAAAGCTTGCCAGGTTTTGTTTGTAACCTATGAGATTTTTCTGTGTTATAGTCGACTTTGTTCAGTTAAAGGGAATTAAATGTTCCACGCAACACTTAAGAACTTCCAGGAAGTAGATAACTACCCAGTTCCTGTAGTTCATAAACACACCTTAGTTTAATAAGTCATCAGTTACAGGGAATTCTTGCACAATTTTTTGCCTTTGGAGCTGAGTCTGCATGTCTCAGCAACTTTTTCTGTACTTCACACTGTTTTGCTTCTTATCCCTGTATATTGGTGAAACTTCCTTCTGAAAATTAACTGGTGGTGGCATCTAGCACAGAAAGGTATTTCAAATACCAGACATGCACCAAAAATACACATTATTTGAATTCTGTCTTATTTGTCACTTCTGTTGGTGACCAGTTAGGGACCTGTGGTCCTGTTAGAGACTGGTGGTCTTGTAAGTTGAAGGCCAAGTTCTACTCTCTAATGTTGCAGAGCATAAAAGGAGGCTTCAGTATAAAAATCACTGCTGAAAGTAGTTGTTTGAACGTGGATGTCACTCAGATGGAAGGCCTAAAAATCTGAAAAGTGAGAAGTTCAAATGCCATTTTTTGGTTTAACGCTGCTCTTGTTACACATCACCCAGCACATTAAGGACTTGTTCTCCTCTGCAGCAGCCATAAAAATGCAGGTTCATCTCCAAGCACATGAACTCTGACACAAAATGCACAGGTGAATTATTTGACTGCTTTGCTGGATTGGAGCCAGGGACTCAATGCCTCACAGATGGACTTCTCTTGGGAAGATGGAGGTTCTGCAACTCATTTCTGTCCTTGATAAAATTCCATCACTACAAGTGGAAAGGACGTGCCCCAAGAGTCAGACAGGACTTTTATTATTTAAATGTCACCAGGATGCAGGTGCAGTAAGCACAATTAACAATTTTGATGAAATGCTGTGATTCTTTAGGCTGTGTGTACACTATGATCTGTAGCCTAGAAGAGCATGGATGTACTTGAATGTGCTTCCTGGCATAGTCAACACACTCAGCTGTCAGGACAGGATCTTGGCAGGCTAAATTAGCAATCTTGCAGTGTGGGTGTAAATCTTTCTACAGTAGAGTTTCTTCACCCAGCAAGTCAGCATCTTTCATGGGATGTCATGTGGGAAGTTCACCCTAGGCTCCCAAGGATTCCCACACTGTGTCTCTAGCTAAGAGAAATAAGGATTTCAAAGGAGACTGGGCTGGATTTCAAAGGAGACTCCCTCAAATTGCAGGTATTTCTTGGGATGCCCTGTCATTTAAATGAAGATAAAATGAGTCACTGCAACTTTCTTGCTTCATTATGGTAAGATATTTTGCTTTAAACTGATGTTATGAGTCACTTCCTTTTCTAATTAAATGTTTAATTATTTCAGTTGCTATATAGACACAATGTCAGAAGACCAAATCTGTAGCTCTAACCCCCACAGCAAAACACTTCACTCACATTGGAAGAAATTGAGTTAACTGCACTACAGTCATCAGTGGGAGCAGGCAGGCAGTATCTGGCCATAAATAAACATTATTGGACCAACTTTTTTTGAGAAGGAATCCATCTCACTTCATTTTAGGTGTCTAAGAATTAATTAATTTTCATGTGTAAGATAAGTGCTGTGGGCTCCTCACCTAGCCCAGGAGAGTCATTGCAATGCCTGTGGGGCATGTTCCAGCTGCCTAGAAAAGGATGTGTTGCACTGCTCACCGAAGGACCTGGGAGCAGATTTAGTGGATTAAGTATCAGAGAGCCACCATGAGGTAAGAAAACCTCTGCCATGATGGCAGATTGGGGCAAGTGCCTGGATGTTGTCAAATTTTCACTAAACTCGGTTCCTCAGCCTAAAAAACAACACCTTGGCTTTATGTACCCTTCCTTTCTAAAGTGGGAGGTTTCCCCTTTTAGCCCTCTGAATAAACTGTGCTTTCTCCTTCTGAGGCATAAATCATAAAGTCCCCATGTACATGAAAACACCAGTGGCCTCATTAACCACTGCAGCCCAGGGTCTGGGGCGATGAGGAAAACCTGTGCCCCTCTTGGACTGCCCCTGAGAGCTGTGGCACCAGCAGTGATGCTTTCTCTAGTGATTTCCCCAGCCAAGCATGCAGCTTCATTGTCTTCTTCTTTTAATTTGTGTGAACAACTTGATCTGTTGTTAAGCCATTTCCATCATGACTGATTGGTGAGATTTTGCTGAACAAGATGTGATTGAGCCACAGTAGTCCACCTTTTCTGTCAGCAGGCTGAAATGTAAACACCAGCATAGGTGATAGTGTCCTAGCACCAGTATTTACAGAGAGAGAAATAAATAAGTTGCTAAACCTCAAACCATGTATCTTGTCCAGTTCAAGAGTCCATTTTGGGCAAGGGTGCCAAGTGTTTTCATGCCTGTGGCCTTCTTTTGAAATGACAAGCTGTTTGAGAAAGACTCCCTCTATTTGTCCTCACCACTTGTTTTTAAGAGATGATTCAAAGGTCTGTACTGTCTCTAGACTGCTACAAGAGTCTGTGTGAGGGAGGGACAGGAATGGAGAACATGTCTAAATTTTCCCAATAAAGTCAGGTCTTATATGTGATATTTACCCTACAGGCACAGTGACGTATGCATAGCACCTGGACAGCTGCACATGCTGTAAAATCCATTACTTAACACATCTGGTTAGGAGTAAGGCCAAGGACAGCATCCTACACATGAGACTCCAGGCAAGGGCAAGGGCATCTTTGGTGGGAAATGGCCCTTCACGGAATCCCATGACACTGACAGGTGACATCTTCACTAGAGGACTGCAGGTACAATGTGAAAGGTCAGTCCTGGGCTCACAGGACTAACACTGTTACCAATGTAATCACCAGGTGTCAGAGGAAGATTATGAAGGTGTGCACCCTATGAAAATAATTGAGACCTTGCAAGCTCATCTCTGTTGCAGCATTGTTATTGTTAATATTGCTTCTGAAAAGTAGTGATGCATATAGCCAGAACCCCCTCCACAGAAGGCTAGTGATGAGAGGGGGCGAGGGAAGTTAGCTGATATCTCCAAAAGTCCAATCATATTTGCATCAGTATTCATGCTGTTTGTACACTATCACAAGATGTCCAGCAGAACTGCACACTTTTATCTCTGGACGTCATATCCAACTCAGATCCCAGGAGAGGGGTGAGAATTGCAGATATCTGTGAGAAGCCAGCATTGTGCAGGACTTTTTACCAAGATATAAATGAACAAACAAGCAAACACCTTTAGCTCTCAAGGGGCTTTGTAGAAGTACACTCTGAAAAAGTATGAAAGCGGAGTAACTCTAGGTTTAGCTACTTTCTTAAGTGCAGTAACCCAAAACTATTTAAACACATCTCATGATGGGATTTAAGAAGAATATTGACCTCCATGCAGGTAGTCCTATGCCACTGAGAAAATGATGAAGTAACAAAATATCAGTCACAAAAATGATAGGATGAGAAAATGAATCCATCATTTCCTTCTTCTTTCCAAACACATGAGATAAAATACCTCCTCAAATATAGAAGAATCCAGGAAAAGGTAAAAGTCAGACATTGTAAGTCAATGGGTCATCTAGTCAAGTCCTGCTTGAAAGCAACTGCTTCAAAGGCATGAAGAAAGGTTTCACAATGAGAAAAATATGCAGTCTATGTTTTGTGAGTAGTTGGTTCTTGGTAGTTATGTTGCATTAAATCCTGAAGCATACATTTTCCAAGGTCTTTGTTTATTATTTCTTTTAGCAACAGCCACATGACAGCACAATGACCTATTTTCTACTGAACATGTTGCATAAAGTGCTTGTTCAATAACATATGCATTGATACTTGCATTCTAAAGACCTAATGTGACACAGTGCAGTATCTCACCAAGTTTTCAAAGTGAGGATCACTTTAAAATCCAGAATTAAAATCAGGATTCATGAAGATAAGTACATTTAGGGACATGGTATTATGGCCTTTCTAAAATGCCTTTACTTTAGAACACATCTTTCCCCCATGCATCGTTCCCAATGTAATTTTCATGCAATTACTTTTAAAAGCAAAATCTGCCTGCAGGAAATTCATGATTCAAATTATATTTTCTTCCTAGAAGCCACATAAAATCAGTCACTGGCAGAGTCATTCTTGCTTTGTTACAAATACTAGGCCTGCATAAGATATCCTGATGAATAGCACTCCACTATTTTCACGAGCTTTGGTAGAAAGCACTCTTTCCTTGCATCCTGTAATATTTCACAGTATTGATTTTCTCCACTATTCTTCATTTTAAATCATTAATAAAGTACAGTCTTTGAAAGAGAAATGCAACTGCTGTCCCTTCTCTGACCAGTCGATTTTCTTTTATATTGTCTTCTATACAGAAGACAACAAACTTCTCAGCCTTTGCTTTCAATAATTCCACATACCCATGCCTTTTTTTATCTTAGCCATTCTCCCCTGACCCTAAACTGCAGGTGTTATTCTAGTCATCCAGCAGTTCACCTCTGTGATTGCTAAATTCACTAGCTTTCCAGGCACAATGCAAACTAGGTTTGTGCTCACACACACAGAGTGTGAAGCTCCAGCAGGAAGAACACAGGGACTTGCAATAGTCACTCTTTGACAGTATTTCAACCGTAGCCTGGCAGACATGGATTACCTAGGAAGCTGATCTGCCTTCAGGTTAGTAAATAGCCCAGAGTTGGGCATATTGTAACTGTTTAGGTCCTGAAAAACTTGTTGGTGAAACACATTGATGGTCTGTGCTTCCAGTCACTTTTACTTATCTGTTCTCAGCTCTACATGTTTTAGATGCATGTAGAAAGAATTTGTGCTGTGTGTACGTCCACAAAACTGAGCAGAACTACACCGACCAGAACTGCTCAGTCACAAACATGAACAAAGTCCACTGGATGCTTAGGGTCACTCCACAGACCACCCAAACAGCAGTAAAGGACTTGGGCACCTGGTTTACTTTCTGCTGCACATCTTGCACTGACCTGAACTTAATTTTGGTAAATAGGTTAATCAAACATTTTGCTTTCTGCAATAATTTTTATTACTCATTGGGATGGTTTGATAAACACAGGGTCATTAAATGTGACTAAATAATTCAATTTCTCCAGAAACTGAAAAATATTATGGTGCACTTCTTAGCTGTTTCAGAGCCAATCTTTCACTTCACATGTTTAGGTGAAGTGTACCACAAAATTCACTACTTCTGCACCCAGTACAAACCCCTTTTTTCCAGACTTGCTTTGATTTACATATATGTAGATACATCAATGTTCTCTGGAAATATTAAATTACAAAAATATAAAAGCAATACATTTTGCCTATTAAGTGAGGAAGAAAGACCAATATGACAAATGGTTTGCTCTGGGAATTGCTGAAGCAGGGCTAATAAATAAAAACAGCAAACCAGACAACTATAGAGCAAAAAAACCCAACATCCAAAGTAACTCTTGAACCAATTCTTCGCCTTTCAACAAGTTTGCTCTCTAATGAGGCCTTGTTGGTAAACCTAGCCATTGACTTTGCTGGTGTTAGTGTCAGTTTCTGATGAGGGGAAAAAATACAAAAACCCACCTTTCTTGATGTCAGATATTTCATAGCAGATGTAAGGAAGATTTCAGCTTTTTAAGTTAAACATTCACGAGCAGTAACCAAGATCTTGGTTTGGAAGCCACACATTTCTTTCTGGTAAGTCTGTAAGAGGTTTCAACATGTCATCAGGGACATGAAAGGCAATAGAACACAACAGAAGAGGAGGAATGCTTTCTAATGTCCTGTCCCAATTTCTGAAGGATTTTTCCCTCTTCTTACCCATTCAGCATTCTGCTTTGCTTGAGTTGGAAGTACTATAGAAGCTAAAGGAAACCCATCACAAATAAATTATGGTTTATTATGGCTGCAAATATAAAAAGATAAGGACATTCAAGAGGAAAGGTACAAAGGTGGATTTTAATCATATGTGTACACTCAGCTTTGACTGAAGAGGAGACTTGCATACACTGCAAATCTACAGGGCCTTAAGATCTGTTGGTTATGCATTATACATCTGAAAAAAAAGCCTAAGGAATTGAGTTCATATTGCAGCTTATTTATAGAAATTACAAGTGTGATCTGAGAGAAACTACAGCACAGAGAGTTTGTACTTTAGGGTGAGCCTGATAATGAAAATGAGCCCTCTTTCAGGACTAAAGTTAGAATACTTCTACTGTTCCTGAGTGGTTGAGGAACAGTCTTCATAAACAGTAGCACTGTGGATCTTTGATTGCTGTGACCGTGGTGTTCAATACCGGATATTTTATCTGGCTTAGTTTGGAAATAGCTCTGGCACAGAGGCTAGATGCCAAGAGAAGCTGGATAGGGACAAAGCAGGTGTGATTTAAATTTCCTGTATTTTCTGGGAGGTATCCTGAAATGTAGAGCTAAAAAGAAAGATCTAGGCAGGATGGAAGAGTATGTCCTCACACTGCTGTACTCCACACTAAAGAAGGCATATTTGAGTGAGAAGGAAATTTAGTAGGGAAGATGAGTGGATGTGCTTCAGTCAGGCAGGCAGAGATGATTGCTGAGGTTTGAAGGGAAATACTGAGCTGCAGTGACACAGCAACACTATGTAACTAGCAGTCCTTGTGAGTGTTGCAAGGCTTGGAGGCTTCATTTCATCAAAAAATAGGAGAAAAGAGGAAGAATCTTTTAGTCCACTTCAAACCTTCTAGTCCTCTCAGCATGTAGTATTATCCTGTGCATTTCTCATTGCCTAAAATGGCAAAACCAGGTGAAACAAAAGGACTTTTCTCCTCCTTACTCCTCATCTGCACAGATGAGGTTTTGCGCAGCCTTCCCGTGTCCTCTGCTTAACTTGAACTAAAGGAGGAAGTCAGCTGATACTCTTTGGCTGTTAATTAGAGTAGCAAGGAATTGAACTCACTTCCTTCTTTTAAAGTTTTGTCTCTAAACAGCAGTTCAATCTACTTCTGAAACCAGTCTGAGAACTATTGTAAGACACGTAATTGGTACACCAGAAATCAAGCAAATAGTCAAAATAATTAATATTATTGTCCTTGCAGACCTAGCTGGGTAAGAAGCAGTTCTGCTTCCAGGAGACTGCAGTAGAAAATAGTACATACAGTATCTGTGGCCCAATGAGTAAAAAAATTCTGCAATGCAAACCCCTTCAGTTTGCCTGGCATTTGAAACTGTTAAGGAAAACTATTCTATCAGTTTCAGAGTGACTGTTAGTCTGCATTACAGATTTTCAACTGACAGTAGATTATTTTAAATATTTTAGGAGTGGACATAACTGTATCTTTCCAAAAGTGTCTGCCAGACCCACCAATCTGAAAACCAAATCTCTAAATAACTTTTAAAATAATCTCTAAATATGCCTCTAGTCTTTGCTAGAAATGACGATGTGTATTTCCAGGCCACAGAGTTTTTTTCTCAGAGTTTTGCAGAGTTCAGGGAGCGTCACAAACAACCACCATTAGGTTGCAACATTCACTGTGGCTTTTTCTAATATAGTAACCTTTAATACAGTAACCTTTCTAAAGCAGTGCCTTTAGTATTGTATTTTTGACTTGTTCCCTTACCTTAGAAAACTTCCAGCTACATACTTTCTATTCAAAGCTTGGCCAGGCTCCATTTTGCTACTGTTAACATAACCTTAGGCACATGCTGGGAGGCTTGTACCTAATGCCCTTTAGACCTGGGATGTCATCCATCTTCTCACATCCAGGATGGTGTCAGAAGATTTGTATTCCTCCCCTGATGTGACTGTGAAGGACAAAGTCAGGAGCCATAAATACGTAAAGCAATAGATAAGAAGTGAAACATCAGAAGCAGAGAAATGAAAACCATGAGATCTAAAATCTGTATGTGATGCAGTTCTATCACTTGCTGCAGGTCTTCCCACCAAATGGCCTCTTGACCCATTTTTCTGAGTGGAGGATCCCCTACGAACTTGCCCAGCAAGGCTCTCTCTTCTGTGTGCTACAGCAGTGCTTTCATTCTGGTCTTACTGATCAATGTGTATTAAAAATAACGTGGAGAGACAGTGAATTGCTTGGAACATTGAGTATGCAGATGTCACTTAATTTCTTTTGCACTCTTCTGCCAAAGATGCTCAGGAACTTTTAGGAAATCCCAATGGGATCTACTCATGGTTTGTTAATTAAAAATTTAAACCTTCCTTAAAAAAACTTAGGTACCTGCTCAGTTTATGGACATTTTGGTCAATAGTGTTTTAGACCTACACTTGTGCACTTCCCAATGGATATTAATTAGTGCTTGTGTTCACTTTGTTCCCCAGTCCTCTCTTTGGAGGTATTGTTACAATAGGTGAGACTATCTCAGCTGTTCCACATAGTAATACCAGAGACTGGGGACATAACAGTGGCCATGGAGAATTACTAGAGAGGATTCAATTTCTAAAGCAATAATGTGTTGCTTGTTAAATGGCACCTGAACTTTGCAGATAAACTGTAATGCCTATTTAGTTTGACAGAGCACTGTACACTTGTTTTACTTGGATTTAAACTCCCATCAAAAGTTGTTACACATTTTGAGTGATCATTTTGCCATTCCTTAAAAACAAAATGCCTGTCTCACTCAAGAAAATGAATAAACTAAAAGTGTTCTAAAAAGGATCCTAGTTAGGAGGGGCATATTTATTTTCCCAAAACACCTTTCTGTTGTTGCAACCACAGATGCACACCATATGTTCTGTGCTAGATCTATCACAGGGTACTCTGATAACCCTGTTGACAAGTCAAGTGAGGTTAGTTCTGGTTAAAAAAAGCAGTGCAAGACATAGCAAAACAATCTTATTTGCTTAAATATTTGTTGAATTGTTACTGCATCTTCATGAGAAAGTATTTAAGAATGGAAAAAGACTAAGCCAGCTCGAAGTCTGAGACATCAGTGTGCTGGCAGAGCTTGGTGTTACTCAGTATAACAACAGTGAATGAGATGGTTGATTCATACCAGTGACAGCTTGGCAGACATGATGGGTCTGGAACATGTAAGAGAAGGAGGATGTGGCAAGGCATGGGCAGTATTTGTGGTATATGAAATCACTAAATGATTTTTGCTGGTCAGTAATGTGAACTACACAGTTTTGCAATATTTTGATCCTGACAAAACATCTTGTCCCTTCTGGATACTGGATTTTGTAAAGACTTCATAAAAGTATCTTTCATAGAAGCACAGAGTTGGAAGAGACTCTTCATCAGGATCATCGAGTCCAACTCATGGCCCTGTGCAGGCCACTCCAAGAATCCCACCCTGTGCCTGAGAGCATTGTCCAAATACACCTTGAGTTCTGTCAGGCTTGGTGCTGTGACCACTCCACTGGGGAGGCTGTTCCAATGCACAACCACCTCTGGGTGAAAAACCTTTTTGAAATACCTAACCTAAACTTCCCCCAACTCAGCTTCATGCTCTTTCCTCAAAATCTCTCACTGGTCATGAGAGTGAAGAGATCAGTGCCTGCCCCTCCTTTTCCCTTCAGGAGGAAGCTGTAACTGCAATGAAGTCTGCCCTCAGTCTCCTCCATGCTGAACAGACCAAGTGACCTCAGCTGCTCTTCACACAGCTTCCCCTCAAGGCCTTAACCATCCTCAATGCCCCTCCTTTGGACACTCTCAAACAGCTTTATATTATTTTCTCATATTGTGGCACCCCAAACTGCCCCCAGCCCTGGAGGTGAGGCTGCCCCAGTGCAGAGCAGAGGGGACAATCCCCTCCCTTGCCCAGCTGTGCCTGATGTCCCCAGGACAGGGTTGGCCCTCCTGGCTGCCAGGGCACTGCAGACTCAGATCCAACTTCCCCAGACCAGGACCCCCAGGGCCCTTTCCTGTGGCACTGCTCTGCAGCCTCTCATTTCTTCATCTGTGCACACAACCAGGGTTGCCCTGTCCCAGGTGCAGAATCCAGCACTTGTTCTTGTTAAACCTCATACTGTTGGGAGATTGATTGTCCTGTAATCTGTCAAGGTCTCGGCAGGGCCTCTCTGCCTTCCAGGGAGTTGACAATTCTTCCAATTTGCACAATTATCTGGAGAACAAATAAATTAATACTTTTCCTGCACCATCTCATGCAAGGTAAATATGGCCATTTAGTGAGACCACATTCACGTATATGTGTTCATTGTCAGGGCCCTGAGGATATTCTCCCTTCCCCTCTCCTGGGCTTTTGGCTGCCAGACCTCTGGGCCTCCTTAGAAAAGGATGCAGGTGTCTGGTTTTTAAATGAGCTGTTGGGAGAATCCGCTCTGCAGGCTCCCAGTGAGGCTCTCTGCTTAGCTTGGGAGCAGCTTTTAAGAGCACAGTCTCATCTTCAGTGCCTTCCTGCAGCTGACTTGCACCTGGCTGTTTTCCACCTTGACAGCCTTGCACTTTCTCCATTGCTGAAGACTCATCTAATGATCTGGTCAGCCCAGTTTGCTACCAGAGGACCTGTCCTGCTCATCTTGTCAGATGCCATGAGAAGATGCCCCTCAGGGAGGGTCCTGTCCAGCCTGCTTTGCCCTCACCCTTGGCTCCTGGCACACAAACACGCATACACTTCTATGCAAAGTTAAGTTACATTTCTGAGCTGTTCTTCATTTCATTTTCTACCACCTTGTGTTGCCACTCAGGATATCGGTGACTGTGGAACATTGACTTACCTGTGCTTACTTTCTAACTATGGACACCTTCATTTCTAAATGCCATGGGAGATAACATGAAAGGCAAAAAACCCCAAATAGTCTTGGCCCTGCTTAAAATGAAAATGCAGTGGTGTTTTCACTAGCAAGCAAATCGGAAAAATACCTGCTCAAGAAACTGAGACTGCACCCCATAAATTTGTGCTCTGAAGATCCTGAATAATACACTTCCAATGAGCAGCTTAATTCTGTTATCCATATTAAACTGCTTGATATAAGCAACTTGAGAAACTGAAGTATATTTGAAAAAAATACACCAAAACAGAGAAACACAAAATTGCACTGGAGATAGCCACACTTCCAGACCAGATCCAGGTTTAGGGTATAATACTTTGCCACATCTTAAAAATAGACAAAAGTAAGAATTATGAGTAAGAAAAGCTGCTACAAAGAAGTCATGTTGCATGTACAGAAACCAGAAAGTCTTGAAGGCCTGGGATAAGATAACCAAATATATTTAGGCCAAGAACTACATAACCTTCATGGTAAACTGATATTATTTCTGTCTGACAAAACACAGATTATCATGCTCTGTCATTGATTATTTTGATTTCTTTGGATTACAAGGATCAGAATTAATAAGTTACAATAAGTCTTACAGCACCAAGCACATGTGGTCTGTGCTGATGATATTCATAATTTCTTTAGAAATTAAAAATAGACTGATTAAAAGGAAAAAATTGAGTTAACTTTGCTGAGCAGTGCAAGGTTGCTACAGAAACACAAGCCATGCTGCAGGCATGCAGAAAATTGCAGTTGCAGCCATGGGCATCAAAATCACCTTATCACCTCCTTAGCTGAAGAAACACAGTTAGCAGAGGAGATAGAGCATTTCATCAGTGCGTGCTGCCACAATAAAAGGTGCAAAATGTTCTGATTAGGTTGTTCTTATGGAAGTACCAAACTGGCTTCTGTGGGTTAAAGGGTGAATACAGCCTGACCTAGATGCCAGTATCAATACCAGTGGGAATTACTCGCAGGATTATCCGTGATTTTTACACATGCCAGCTAAACAGAGCCAAGTCAGGTTTAGCTAAGTTGCAATCATTACACTGGCAATAGTTTTCATGTATTTACTAAGGATATCTGCAGGGGCCTTAATCATGTTAAAGCAAACACTGTCTTGATGCTTCCTATTTCATTACAGCTCACATAATTATTTGGAGAACAAAATAATTAACATCAACATATGTTCTCAACTGGCTGATACTCTCCTGATTTCATGTGTAGATGAAAACAAAGACTGGAACTAAGATATGTATACAGGTACTGGTAGAATGAACGAAGGCAAATTTCTTATTTTTGGGGTTTTTTTTAATACAAATATCTTGATAGTAAAAGGCATGTGCAAGATACAATAAAGAAATAAATGACTAACAAAGCATTTTTGGTTGTCTTTGTGCCTAATGAAAAACACACATTACTTTTCCCACTGAATTAACTGTCAACCTTAGATTCCTATCCACTGTTCCTATCCTAGCCAGACATATGTAGTTATGAATGCTGTTGATGAGTGTAATTGATCATTTATTATTTTGTTTTCTTTCTCCTCCTGCTGATATTTATAGAGCTAAATGCCTCTGCTTTTTTTTTTCTTTTCACCTTGCTTTTTTCTAAGCTTTATGTTTCCTTCTGAAAGAATAATACCCTAAAATTGCATCATTAGGCATACAACACAAGAAGGGAAGGAAAGTTCTCACTAGAAATGGTGGTTTCTTTTCATTGATGCTGCATGATCTTCGATGTAAGGGAAAGATATAGTCTGTAGTGTCCATGCTTCTGGATTTTGGTAAGCTTTGAGCCACATCCTGGAAATTGCAGCAGGAAGGATTGCATGGCTAGGTGGGTGTGCCCACATGGGAAAAATGTAGGAATCCCAGCTCTTAGCATTTCAAAGGAGAGACTCCATACTCACACCATTGTAGCTAAATAGGCCGTGATCTTTTGGGAGAGCTGTTATCATGCTAATATCAAACAAAGCATCTGATATCCAAGCTCTTGAAAGTGGCAAATTCATTGCAAATTCATTACAAATTCAAAAACTAGTCATTTTAAAACTCACTGCCATTCTGCTCTGAGACTGCAACTTTTCATTTTAATTACTTTCATTATTTTGCATTTTTAAAAGAATGTAGTCACTTTTTCTGAGATGTATTGAGTGTACTAATTTCCCTCAAATCCCAATATTTGCTGGAGCAGAGTGGGCTGGCTGGTCCTTCCCATGGGGGGCTATCTTGGCTCCGTGCTGGGGCTCCCACACAGAAGGGGCCAGGACTGGAATCTCTGGCTGACTCTCACCGGGGCTCTGCCCTTGCGCTGCCTTGTAAGGATATCGCTCACCTTTTGCGCCAGTCAGAACCCAAAGGGAAATCTCAAATGAAAAACCCTCCAACCAGGGCTCCCGAGCAAAAGGGAACCAGGAGGAAGAGCTGTTGCCTTTGGAAGCTCCCACACCCCCATCTGCACTTGCTCTAAGATCTGACCCCGCTCTTGCCAGAGCCCAGGAAAGCCTTGGGCTCACAGAGGCGCCGGGGGGTCCGAAATCTCAGCTTTCCTTGGCAGTCCCTTCCCCACCAAGCAGGTGCCCCACGCGCAATCCTCCTCCAAGGAGCACGTTTCTCCCCGCATGTTCACAGCCCCGGCTCCTCTCCTCGCAGTCCCCGAAGCTTCTTTCCCGCGGACGCTTGCCAGGCCACAAGGACCGTGTTTCCCGGTTCCCGTCGCAGGAACCCCCAGGACCGCCACCCCCACGGCCACACTTCCCCGCGGATGTTCCAGCCTCCCGGCGCAGGCCGGCGCGCCCCTCCCACGGCACCTCCCCGCCCATCTCCGCTCCGCCTCCGCGGGGCGTGCAGGGGAGCGGCCGCCGTCCCACCGCCGCTTCCCGAGCGGGCGCCGCGGCACTCGGCGCGGTCTCCGCCGGTCTCCGCAGGTGAGCGGCGCGGGGCCCGCGCTCCGGGGCCGGGCGGGGGGCAGCGGCGGCCGTGTGCCCGCCCAGTCCGGCTGATTCACCGCGGGCTGCCGCTCCCCTCCCCCTTCAGCGGGACGCTCCCGCGGCGCGCCGCCGTCCGCCTTCCTTGGGGCTGAGGAAGGGCAGCATCGGGGACAGGCGCACGGGCTCGCTTGGTCCGGTTTCAGCCTAATTATGGTTTTCATTAGGTCAAGCGCGAAATTCCGTAGTGCGTGTGTGCCGGGTGCTGCTTCCTAAGCGGGGCTCGTCCTTGCTGGAGAAGAGGGTGGAAACGCCGGGAAGGGTGGTGGGCGCGGTGCCGGCGGGCGCTGGAGAGCCCGGGAAAGGCGCGGTGTCCTTGGCACCTTGGCGCTTGGTTTGCCCCGGTGTGAGGGATAGCGCCCTAGTGCTGCGGATAAGGGCGGGGATGGGGGCAGGGAGCGGTGTGACACAGGTACACCGGGAGATTCGCTGAATCTGTGCCGCCGCCGAAACAAAGGTGACACTGGTGACCCGCAGCTTCGTGCGCTTGACTCGTAGCCGGGAGGAGTTTCACGCCTGTGGAAGTGTGCATGTGGCGTGGCATCGGTGGTGGGTTTTCAAGTGCGGAAATGAATTTATTGTGTGTGTATGAGAGAGAGACTTAGTCTATACGTCCGTGTAATTCCAGCCTGTAAAACCTATAAAAACCGCAGTCACTACAGACTGCTGGAACTACAGACACAGGAAATGTAGTATCTTGTTCAAGGCGTGACAGGTTTACTGCAGAAGAATGCTAATTAGACTTCTTGTAAAAAGGTAGACCAAGATTCTCGGAGCATTACGGAGTTGCATTTTCTCGCCTTATATTCCCACAGCTTTGGTCTTTGCTCTATGTTCTCTGGTTTAAAATAGAAAACTGAACCTAAAATACTACTTGGTCTGTGATCCAGTTATAATAGATGGGTACTAGTGTTGATGAAACTGTAACAGGAAGCACCTTTTTTGGAAAGAGAAAAGTGCAAAGTAGGACCAACACAAACGTCTCATTCTTCCTCTTAACCTGGCAGTTTGTCAGCACTAAGAGGACAATCTGCAGTCTAAAGGAAATTACAGTACAGAAAACTGCTCGTTTCCTTTTCACGTGTGTGTAGGGGAGTAGCACTGAAAATGGAGTTCTCATTCCTTCGTTCTTCTTTCATTGTGTTTTCATTATGTTTCCCAAGCGTCTGATGTGTTCAGTTTCCAGATCTGCTAAATCCTTTATGCTTTTTCTGACCATCAGGACTGGATGCTACCTAAAAGAAGTGTTGTGGGCTTCCGTGGTATCTAGCAGGTTCTTTTCCCTTGCGAGCATGTCGATATAAACTAATGAATGCCAGTTTACAATAGCACAGGTGGTGTTGTGTTGATCTTTGTTAGCCCAGGAAAGATAACTAAACATGGTTACACTGGTATCGGGCTCTGTCACAGCCGTGACTTAGCTTGACAGTAAACTTGATCTGAGTGCTTTGTAAGATTTTGGGATGTTTCAACCTTGGTTGAAGAGCCTCTTCCTGGAAGCAAATCACTATTCCTTGTTCAAGAAGAGCGTAACCTTGAACTACTGAGCCGCCGAGAACCGGACTAGAAATCGCACGAGCTGAGCACACCGGTTTTTTTCCCCCCCTCCCCGTGCTGGCTGAGAGGTGCGCTCGGCTTCTTCCATCGCTTGCGGTCCTTTTCTGTGGGAACTTTTGTTTGGCAGCGCCCTCCCGGCGCGCGTGGAAAGGCCTGGAGCGGCCGGGGCGGGGCCGCGGCGGCGCGACCTTTCACCCACTTCTGGGCAGCGGTCACGTGAGCGCGCCCGCGGCCGGGAGCGGCCCCGCTCCGCGCGGGGGCGCGCGGCGGGAGCGCGCGGCGGG
>QUSF01000004.1:38275841-38310147 GCA_003676055.1 Chloebia gouldiae
GCGCTGAATCCAAGTCTTCTCTCAAAAGCCTGCGGTGAAAGGCGACTCTAGCAAATGTTTCTGCTCAGAAGACAAGCAAATGACACCGCCCCCTCCCCACGAAAAAAATCCCCTAAAAAAACCCCAGCCAGCCAACAAAACTCCTAAACTATCTAATTTTTTTTAACGTTCCAAACCCATTGTTGTTGCCGTGCAGCATGCTTGTATCATAGTCCTGAACTCCACGTAACACAATCCAAAGACTGAACCTTCTTTCTCCCAAGTCTGGGTTAACTTCACTGTGAGCGTCAATTTAAATATTTTTGCAAATCTTTGGAACCGGTTCTTCAGTCTTAGAGCCTCATGCAACCTTACTGAAGTCTTTCAGCCTTGTGCAGTAAATTGTCATTGAACTACTGTGGGAGCAATTAATTCAGTTTACTTTCTCATCACCACACATTGTTGTCCATCTTCCAGCATCTCTTAAGTCCTAAAATATGACATCTTTTATGTCTCGTAAAAGTCCTGTCACTCCAGAAACATTTGTTGTCATAGGGAAGATAATAATTCTTCTTTACTGCAGGAGCTCAGAAGCTCATTAAGTTCAAAGAGAGAGAGAAAGGTTCAACCTTTATATTCTAAATGCCTGGGTATGTATTTTATAGTAGTTAAAAAGAAATACCCAGGTCTAGAGCCTAGTTGTTATGAGATGGGGAGGTTTCTGCATGATATGATTACTGCACAGTGTTTTAGCAGAGTATGCTTCTCTCTTAGATCATTCCACATTTCTAGAAGGTCAGAGGATGTAGCTTGCTGGGATGTGGACAGTATAACATGTATTGCAGTAGAGGCTAGAATTATCTAAAAGGCCTAGGAACAATATAATATGCCCTGTACAAGGGAAAAAAAAAAACCCTAGAAGTAATCCAACAGTTGTAATAGTTTCTGTTTTGATTTTGGAGAATGTTGGTGGTTTGTGTTCGTTGGGGTTTTGGGGGGTTGTTTGTTTTTTGTTTATTGGTTTAAGCGTACATTTTGGAACCATCTTCTACAGGAGCATGCTATTGGGGACAGATATCATATGATCCAGAAACTATAGGGATTAATATTCCTTAGGGTTAGCCTAGCAATTAATTAACAGATTGTTTCCAAATCTCCTCTGCTTTGCCTGTTTCCAAATCAGGTGAGAAGACAACTTACTAACTGTGGCTTTTCTCCTTGAAGTGTGGGTGAAAAGAGTCTGCAGTCTGAGAACTCTTGATGGCATCTGTGTTGAGTCTAATGGGTGTTTAAGCCTGCAGACAAATACTTGCTTAGATGTCTTAAACTGAATACTGAGCCTAACATTGGAGTCTGGCCCCTGAAATTAACTTGCTTGTCACAGGAGCTGGCAGTCACTACTGGACCCCTCAGAAATAAGTGAGTGGGGAGCACATGAACTTTCGGTCACTCCACAGTTCCTCACCATCTTGGACATGGTCAGTGTAAACAGTGTCATTCACTGTAATGGAAAATAGTGTTCAGAACCACTGTCTGTGACTATTTTCTCCATTGGCATCAGTTTTTCTGAAATGGTTCCAATCTGATCCAGCCCCTCTGAGCAGTTGAAAGCTGTGTGTGAATCAAAGCTCACACTGTTTTTCTTCACTTTCTGTTTGACAGCTACAGCTGAGCAATTGCCATTGCTGCAGTGTGGAGTCTGTTAGGAGCTAGGAGCATTGGAATGAGTCTGCCTCGTGCTGTGTCCTAACTTACTCAGGACCCCAGGGGCAGTGAGCTTCTGGGATAGAAGGCTTGTGTGTGGCAAATAGATCTCAAGCCTGCTTTTAAGGAAGACAGCTGTTAGGGTATGTTTATGTTACTTCATTGGCTTCTTTGTCATTATCTCTTTCCATCCATATAGACCTATTGCTCCAGTTTACCACCAAGGAAGGGAATAAGAAAATTGGCCCAAGATCCCAAAAGAGGTATCTGCAGAGGGTAATGAATATATTCACCCACAGGTGATCTTGGAAAACTGCTGAGGTCAGGATGTAATCTGTCTGTGGGGCTGCGAGTTATGAAGACTTAGCTGTTCTGATTTTAAACTCTCCCCTGTGGGTAAGGTTTGCTGTGGGTCCCAGTGTTGGTGTAGCTGGGAAGATGCATGTATTCAGATCTCTACCTTGGCTTGAGCCAAGCATTTATTCATCTCTTAGCTGTGAGAAATACTTAAAGACATTTGCAATTCCAAGAGACCACACCTGTCAGCTGTAGGTGAGGGTGGGAAGGATTGGAGCTAATGATTAGCAATAATCAAAGATGAGAACTTGTCCCAGCTTAAGTGTCATGTGAACACCTGTAAGGCTTATTTTGCTTTCATCAGTGCTATGTTAATTCTGTGTTTTAAGGAGAGTGATTCTTTGGTTTCGGTTTTATTTTTATGCCATAGTCATTAGGTTCACCTGAGAAGCCTTGAGTGAACTTAATCCTTGTGGCTAATTTTTGCATAATATGATTTGGCTTCACTACTTCTCTTAAAGATTATGTGTCTGTAAAATATGATTAGTCATTGTAAGATAGCTGGATTATTGGTAAGACTTAAAAGCATCAAGGATCTGTGTCATCCTATATACTGAAGTATGATTAGACAATATTAAAGGTTAGTAGGCAAAGAAGCAATTTAGAAATAGAAATTCTCAAGAAAATCACTGTGTCTGGTTAATCTTTATAGTAAGTTCAGAAGTGAGCATCTTGTGGAATGTCACATGAGCTAAGTAAAATTCAATAAACTGCTCTTTTTGAGACTCTGGTATCTTGATACCTTTTTGCATAAGTGCAGTATACAGGAAAGTGCCATCACCTAAGGGAATAGCAGAGAAACAGATATGAGAGAGCAGTCTTTTTGTTCATTTGTTTCAGTGTTTCATCTGCATATTTTATACTGTTTACTGACGATTCTATAGAACAAGACATGAATTTCCTTTGGAAGCCATAGAACTCTAGACAAATTTGCTCCTTGTTTAGATTTCTCTTAAACTGAATGCTTTTTTATAGCTTTAATTTTGTTCAACTATGCATCAAAGGAGCACCACATGCACACACATGAAAGCATTTTTGGCATCCTTTTGGCATTCCCTGGTTAGCTGCATTACCTTATCGATCCTCTTGCAGTAGGGCAGAATTTTGGCATTTATGTGAGTGACTGCTCCCCACCACTGTCTGACCCAAGAGTGCATGGGACCTTGAGTTACTGAGTCAGTGCTGGATGCTGCTGTACGGTGTATACTTCAGTGCCTGAAATTATTGTATTTAAAGCAAACCTCATGAAAAACCTCCATATACTTTACTGAAGTCACATCCATTTTATTACTGATAATACAGTCATTTTTCATTTGATAGGAGCAGTCATTGTTTTCTCTAGGTAGGTGTATATACGTGTAACATGGAATTTCAAGCTTAATTTTTTATTAGGAGCTTGTACAGTTTCCCACAATATCACTGCAAAATATGGGGAACTCAAAGTCAGCTCTGGAAATCTACCTACTGTCTTAAAACTGGCAGACTTTCTCTGGGCAAGGTAGTGGTGTTTAAAATACCAATATGCATTTGAAAACCTTGTATAATGGCCCTTTGGTACTTTTCAGCGAAGGCAAAGTAACGTTGAAAAACTGAGATTAATCATTTTCTAAAGGGGCCATTCTTCAAAATCCAGCTTCTTTTATCCTCCCAAACTACTAGCATATTTTTGTCAGTTGCAGAAAACTTGCTCTTTTCAAATATTTGGCTGCTACTATCCAATACCTTTGAATTTCAAGGTATGCTGTTCATTTAAAGCAATTGAAACACAAGATTTCTTGTTCAGACCTTAGTGCTCTGTAAGTTTATTTTTTTGCATCAGATATCTTATGAAAACTCGTACATTAAATTTCTTAAAGCATCTTTGCAGGTTTGATAGTTCAAGCCCTTAATCCTCTTACTGGCTCTTCCCTGGACTCTCTCCAGGATTTTCATTTCTCTCACTGGGGAGCCCAGAATTGCACAGAATTTTTGAGATGGGGCCTGACCAGCACTGAGTAGAAGGACAGAGTCCCTTCCCTGAGCCTGGTGCAAGCAGTGTTCCTAATGCCCCCAGGATTCTGTTAGCATCCTCTGCAGCCTCGCTGCAAGGGCACCTTCCTTCCTCTTGTGCCACCTGCTGAGCTTTGCTTTCCAGCCAGTCCCTGGTGTGTGGGGTGAGCCCTCCTCACATGCAGGACTTTGCACTTCTTACTGAACTTCACAAGGTTTCAGCCTGCCTGCTGCTCCAGCCTGTCAAGGTCCATGTGGATGGCAGTGAAAACCTTTAATTCATCAGCCACTGCTCCCTGTTTCAGTCCCTGTACTTGAGAATCCATTGGCAGTTTCAGTTTGGGCTTTTTTTCCTCTGGTGGGTGAGGGTTTTTGTTGGTTTTGGTTGTTTTTTTTTTTTTTTGCATCCACTTCTGGGATTACTGTATGGGTCAATTAAACTGTAGCAGGTGGCAAAGTGTGGAAACAAACTAACAGGCTGGGAAATTACTTGAGGATGTTGGCACTGGCACTGTTGTGCTTCACTATGTATCATTTAATTGAAAGCACACTGCCTAGGCAAAGTCAGCTGCCAGAGTTTCGCCTGAATACTTTGTGTAGGTGGTACTGAAGGCTTGGACTGACAGGACCATCAATAACAGAAATCCAAATGAAACGTGTAATAATGCATGAGGAGACTGGATAAACATCTCAGTGTTTGAAATTCTCTTTCTTTTGATTTAATGCCTGGTATGAAATCAACAGATTCAAGCATACAGAGTTCTTTAGTGATCTGTATAAAATAAAATACATTCATAGCTTTGGCTTTCTGGGAGATAGAAAATGCAAAGTTCCATAGTAATGGCTTACACAGCTGAGAGAAAATACTTAGTCATTGTCTCAGCACAAACACAATGCTGCTTTTCAAGTGGTTAAATACTGGCTTTAATTTAATTAAGTCGGCCTCTGACTATTAAAATTCAGTGACCTACCCTAAAGTGTCAAAATATATTATAACTAAACATGCAAAATAAATGTTTTGGGTGTCTGTTTTCTTTTAAAAGCTGTATCAAGCTCACCTCCTGAAGGGAGATCTGATGTGTGGACAGCAAAATACTGGATCAATTTCTTCAATATTTTCAATATCTAAAGAGGTTTCAGACTTAAAGTATTTTACAATAACTTTTGGGAGCTCCAGAATTATTTTCTAGTTTTCTGTGGCTGCTTTTAACATTCAAACAGTAACTCTTACTGATTTGCATGTTAATAGAAATAGATTCCCTCCCCCTCACTTTTTTCTTTTAAATAAACTGGTTTGGGGTCAGACCAAGACTTTCTGCTTGGTTTTCCAAAACCATTCTTCATTCAAGGTGTCTAGCTTTAAATGGAAATTGTAATATAGTTCTAAGTATGTACTAATTAAAATTGGTTTCATCTACTTTCAACTGATATTTTTCTCCACTTCCCTTGAAAGCTTCTTTAAACAATGTCATTTTAAATAGTTTAGTGTCTCACTTTTCTCCTCACTGGTCTCTATTGGAAACCAGAGTGCCAAACTCAAATCTGAAGTTGTTAGTTTATTATAAGAAACAAATGAAGAATTCTTCAGGGTCAAGTTTCTGTTGTGGTTTGTTGGTTTTTTTGTTTTAGGTTTGTTTTTTTTTTTTTTACTTCTAAGCTTGCCTAGTAGGAACTTGGCAGGAGTCAGAAGACAAAAACTTTGTTATAAAATGCTTCTCATTGCTTGATCGGTGGTGCCTTGTATCTGCCTGAAATTATGAGGGTTTTGAGGTAATTTTGAATTCAGAAGTGCCAGGATACAGGTAATTCTGCTTTCAGAGCTGCCATCCTACCTGTAATGATGCAAGTCTGCCCACCAGCTATGAACACTCTGTGACTTGGGTGCCAAGGATGTCTGAGAGCTTTGACAATATCAAACCTGTCTATGGTGGTACCTAGCCGTGTTCTCAGAGAAATTATATGCAGCAGCCACTGCTTTTTGTAGAAAACTGTCCATTTCTGATTATCCAAGTAGAATCATTGGAGGGAATTGTTTTGTGAGCTTGGTTTGGTTACTGACAGTCATATGCCCTGCATATTAAAGCTAATCTATAGATAGGTGTCACAGACCTGTGAGGAGAAGCTCAGACTAAATTATCAGTTGAAAGTGAGAGTCATACAATTAGGTCTTTCATCACGGTCTTCAATTTTCCTGTGAATTTGTTAACTTCCTTTGTAGGAAAAGGAGCTATCGATGTGAAAACTGTTTAAGTAATATGTGTCTTTTCGTTACATGTTTAGAATCCAAAGGAGAAAGGACAGGGGGTTTTCTATTCAAGAGGAAGAGGAAATGGGGGAAAAAAGTGAATTGCATGAACCAAGCAATGTATGGAAGCAAGTGACATCCTCTTGAAGCCTAGGATTTTGATTTGTTGTGAGGTATAGGTCTGACTTTATTCTTTTTAGCACTGTCAGTTAATCCATGTAAAGTGTATGAAATCTACAGAAGGATAAAAAGATTCATACTCAATAGCGTTTCCAGGAGTGTTTCAAGAATTAATACCTTGTTTTATGCAGTGTGCTGTAATACAATTAGCTTTTGTATCATGGCTTGCTGCTTTTTAAAATGCACATAGCAGTTCTTTCGCTGTGCTTCAGAGAGACATTGCCAACCACTGGTAATTTCTTGCATGCCTGACTTAAATGGAAGCATCCTGCATCAGATTTTCCAGAGCTGAAGCCCTTATCTCCTGTGATTGTAGGAACATACAAGCTCAACACTGACTGCTCAGTGTCTGCAACCTGCAGTCATAAGGTCTATGAGTTACACTCAGTCTTTGTGGTGTAAATGTCCTGAAAGTGCAAAAATAACAATGTGAGGATGCTTTTTGCATAGTAGATGTAGCAGCATAGTTTTGCAGACCATCAGCAGTATTTTCTTGACTTAAAAGTAACATCTCGTTTATAACAAAGGGGAAGAAATTGCGCTTGGTTTAGTTTGGCTCAAGTAGAGGTATGAAAAAGGAAAAACATCTGCAACTGTTACAGCACGTTTGAGTTTAAATAAAACCAGATAAGAGCAAGGAACAGGCAGCTTTAAATAAAATGAAAAAAACCCGCAAACAACCAATAAATCAAATTTTAAGGGGCAAGTGTGTGTTTTTTTGTTTGTTGTTTTTTTTTTTTTTTTGAGGTACATTCCTTTTATAAGAGAACACTGAGAGGAATGAAAATAACCATTTCAGATTAGCTGTAGAAATTGTTGTGCTGAGGTAGTTTTTTGGGGGGGGGGTTTTTTGGTGTTTTTTCCCGTTTGAGTAAGACTCTGCCAAGCTGCTGGGAAAGCCAGGAGCTGCCGTGTCGGTGTCGGGAGCGGGGTGGGTTGGTAGCGGCGGGCAGGGATGCGCTGCAGACGCGGGAGCAGCCCGCGGCTCCGCCCGCGCCCTTTCCCCTACTTGGCCGGCGAGCACGTGGCGGAGCAGGAATGCGGCGAGGGAAGCGCGCCGCGGCTTCTGGTGGAATTGCCCTTCCAGGAGGAAAACAAAGTGTTCGGAGAAGCGGCCTTCGGGAAGCCTTTGGTGTTCCGCCATCATGATTCAGGGCGGTTTTAAAGCTTTATGGTTTTCTTAAGTAAAGGAAAAGGATATGAAAAGAAACAAGCCGCCTTAACGTCCGGCAGTACAGTGCTAGAACTGGACTGTATTTGTTTTCAGGGCTCGTTTGCTTTATTCAGGATTAATTCTTGCTGGATTATTATTTTTTTTTTCATTTGGAAATCAGGAATATTTTCCTTAATGAAGCTTATTTATTTATTTTCACGTTTAGTTTTAATTCATTAAAATGTCAGGTTGACTGTTAATGCTTGACGCTACTTAGAATATATATCATAATATAACACAGGGCTTGTATTAAGGCTTTTAAAACTGGTGTTCAAAGCTAGTTTGTGTTCTTCTAATTTGTTCTTCTTTGTTACTCTAATCAGACACTATACACACATAAATCAATTGCATACTATCTGTAGGATGCTGTGAGCTTTAGGTGCCTTGATTCACTCAGCATCCAGCTTCTAAAACCTGAACAGTGGCTGATGGATTTGCAAGACCTGTGAATTACCATTAGGCAATAGTTGTATTGCAGAAGTGGATCACTGTAGGCTGGTCCAGGAACAGGCACATTAAATATTGCAAAGAATCCATGCCTGTTGGTCAACTACCGTAATAAATGACATGCAACAGCACTTACATCGTTCATATCTGCCAAGTATTCCTTCTCTTTCCATATTTTGTATTTTTTTCCTAAGCCTACTGTTGTTGCTGCATTCCAAGTGCCTGGTTGTCTGCTCCTACACTTTGGTGCCCATTCTTGGTGTTTCGGAAGACTTTGATTAAGTAGAGTATTTACAGACTAGAGGAGCAGCACTCTCGTCATAATGAACTGCTTTTGAAATGCCTGCCTAAATTACACTGGTTAGTCCTCAGGTGCTGTTCAACAGGGGATGAGAGTCTAGCAGAATTTAATTACCAGCTTTAGGTTTGCAAACAAATTGTGAATTTTAGCTTTTAGGACTTAAAAAGGGTAAAGTAGTTGTACTTTTTTTTTTTCCTTACACAGAAATGCCAGTGCAACTTTAAAACCTTTGGTATTGATAATGTGTTTTTTACCAGTGAAAATCTCAATCTAAAACTTGACCTTGAATCCTGACCTACACATGGGGTAATAAATTCCACTACTATTTAGTCATACTTCTAGGAAGATAATGTTTTTGGGGCTATGCTTGAAACATTTGGTAAGCTAATAAATGCAGTTGGACAAGAGATTTGACCATTTCAATGTTATACATAGAGTCTGTCTGCAAAAATCTACTTTCTAATTGTAAGTGCTCAGAATCATTTGTCTGAATCAATAATTAGTAGGAGTAACTTCAAGGATGCTATGTATAACCGCTAGTTACAGGAACTAAGAAAAGCTATGGAATTACCAACAAGTGTAACAAGGACAGGCGCCAGATTCTGCATTTGTGTCGGGCAACCCTGGATGTGTGTTCAGACTGAGGAATGAGAGGCTGCAGAGCAGTGCCACAGGAAAGGGCCCTGGGGGTCCTGGTCTGGGGAAGTTGGATCTGAGTCTGCAGTGCCCTGGCAGCCAGGAGGGCCAACCCTGTCCTGGGGACATCAGGCACAGCTGGGCAAGGGAGGGGATTGTCCCCTCTGCTCTGCACTGGGGCAGCCTCACCTCCAGGGCTGGGGGCAGTTTGGGGTGCCACAATATGAGAAAATACATAAAGCTCTTAGAGTCCAGAGGACTGTGAGGATGGTGAAGGGTCTAGAGGGGAGAGACGATACAAGGAGCAGCTGAGGTCACTCGTTCTGCTGAGCCTGGAGAAGGGGACTGAGGGAAGTCCTCATTGCAGTTACAACTTCCTTGTGAGGGAAAGAGAAGTGGCAGGCGCTGATCTCTTCTCTCTGGTGACCAGTGAATGGTCAGGGAATGGCCTGAAGCTCTGTTGGGGAAGTTTAGGTTAAATATTTGGAAAAGGTTTTTCACCCAGAGGATGGTTGAGCCCTGGAAGAGGGTCCCAAAGGAAGCAGTTGCAGCCCCAGACCTGACAGAATTCAAGAGGTGTTTGCACAACACTCACAGGCACATGGTGGGATTCTTGGGGCTACATTGGGTTTACATTTCTGTTTTAACTTCGAGTGGTTTTGGTTTGAGTCTTTTGTGGCTGCTCAGTATCATTGCCTTCCGTCTATATTGGCATGGTTGTTGATACTTGTTTGGGCAGTTAAACTGAGCTGCAAATCCATGAAATTCCATCATAGTGTCAGATTTCTTTGGGGAGGTAATTTTTCTGACAGTCGTGATTTGGTTTCCTCAGCTGTGCATAGTTTTGATTTTTGCAGTTATTTCCCAGTCACAGCACAGAGCCACGAGGACTATAGTCTTATTGCTTTGAGTAATCATATTGAAATTATGCTATGAAAAAAATTTTGGGAGAAGATATGGCCAGAAGCAGCTTTACTTTTCTAGCTGAGGTGAAAACTTTAGATACCTTTTGTTTGAAATAAAACATTTCCTGAATGTTCTTTGAAATGTAAGATGCTCTGTACCTGTCATATGACTTCCTAAATGTTTTGGCTTTCACTTTCCATTCTGCTGATTTTTTTATGTGTTGCGTGTATAGGTGATATGCAACTATCTGTGATGCTGCCAAAAGGCCTGAGTTACACAAGTGTTTTGTTTCCATTTGCAGCTGTTTTGCTTAAAAGAGGTGCCTTAAATTTACCTTCAGGACACTCAGACTGAAGTATAAGCAGAGCCTGTAAAGGAAAAGGCAAGTACTATAAAATTTTCATACTTGGAAATCTTTGTCAAAGTCATGGCAAATCTTTGCCATATCATGCTAGAAATGGACTAGGTGCCAGTTCCTCCGAACAAGAAGGAAATACTCTTTCTAAACTTTGTTTTTTGCCAGAAGTCTCAGTGAAAATGGCGGAAGCTCATCAGGCAGTAGCTTTTCAGTTTACAGTAACTCCAGATGGGATTGACCTGCGCATGAGCCATGAGGCACTCAAACAGATTTACCTGTCTGGCGTCTATTCATGGAAGAGGAAGTTCATCAGATTCAAGGTATGCTAGACTAGTCCAGTCCACCAAACTTCTGGGTTATTTGATGTTTTATTAATTTATTCAAGTTTTTTTTTTAGGGAAAACTAGTTTTTTTTTCCTTTATGGTAAATAGGGTTCTTCATTGTGAAAGACTTAGGGGGTTTTATTTAAGACAAGAGGTACTGAGGAGGGTGGCACAGGATGATACTATAAAGACTGATAGGGTACATATCTCTTATTTATTCCGTGGAAGCAAGATGAAGCAGATGTAGAAATTAACTGACTTCATTCTCTTCCTAATGCACCACGTAATAATGTAATCTTTTAATCTTTTAGCAGAAGTTAAAAGTACAACTAGTTGTGATCTTTAGTGTCATAGGTCTTAGAGGTACAAGGCTACACTCTTTATTATAGCTAAGTAGTATTGTTTCTGATGAGATATTTGATGAAGATTGTTTTGTTCAGGGGATTATAATTGGAAATATCTGTTTCATTAATAGCAATCTACATAAACTACAGATTATCTTCATCTCTTTCAAAAGCATAAACATATTAACAGAAATATCATTAAAATTTTCTTAAAAGGCCATTAGAAGAACTGTTTAAATTGTATAAAAAAAGTTAATTCTGGTTCTCAGTGTCTTGTTTGGTAGGATATTTTTGCCATGTATTCATGTAGAAGAGTTTTAACTCAGTGTAAATTGAAATTATCAAAGTGTCATTTGTTTTAGATTTGATAGTTAGTTTCAGGATTTTTAGTAACACTTGCAGCAGGATCAGTGGTGTCTACAAGAGAATGTAAAGTTCTTTTCATTGTTGATATTGTTGTTACAATTTTCTGTGATAATCAAACTAAAGTAAATCCGTTCCCTACTGCTGAGATAATCTCATGTAAGAAAATGATGGATAATCTTAACTACTTTTTTATAACTAAATGACTTAAATATTTTGATTTTTGTTTCTTTCCATGGTAATATGAAGTCAGTCACTTTGGTATGAAAAATTAAGTGAAGGCTTTTCTTTCCAGAACGGAATTATCACCGGTGTTTACCCTGCTAGCCCATCTAGCTGGCTTATTGTAGTTGTGGGTGTGATGTCAACCATGTATGCTAAAATCGATCCTTCCTTAGGAATAATAGCCAAGATCAACCGAACACTTGATACAACGTAAGTAGACTGAAATGTTAATGTTTCTCTAAAGGGAAATCCGTTTTATTTGCAGCTACTCTTAAAGCTATTCCCATTAAAATGTATCAGTTTTGGAACAGTATGTTTGTGACTTGATAAGCCAAATAAACAGCTGTATGAGGATATGAAATAGGGAGGTTGTACCCGTATTGCTGTGTCGTTCTGGGTATTTGGGAACTTTTATGGCCTTGGATGTTGCTGCATGAAAAGGTGTTTGGAAAGGAATTTATGAAAGCAGGATAAGCAGCCATAAAGCTTTTGTAAGGCCTGTCTGTACTACTATTAGACTTATGTTTGCAGTAGCAGCTTCTCCTTGGAACTTAAATGGACACTAACTGGCATACGCTGGCTTTTGCTTTAAATAGTGGCTATATGTCAAACCAAACACAGAACATTGTGAGTGGAGTACTTTTTGGCACAGGGCTTTGGGTTGCCCTTATCGTCACAATGCGCTACTCCCTGAAAATGCTGCTCTCCTACCACGGTTGGATGTTCTCTGAATATGGCAAGGTTACTGCTGGCACCAAGTTTTGGATGGTAAGGATGTGTTTGCTTCGTTTCATCTTAACTTCTAACTGATGAGTATTCAAAGCCTTAAAAGAAAATTTTGTAGTTTCATTTCGTTCTTGTGTTTTTTTGTGTCATGGGACTGGAGGCTGTTAGGTAGCTTTTCTACTGTGACCCTTCTAATGCTGTAATGAAACTATTCATTGTGGCTGTCTAGAAGGAAGAGTAAACACTTCAAGAATAACTTCTAAATGGTCCAATGCCGTGGGCCTGTGTGACTTAATACCTCCTTTTTCTCTATGTGCAACTACAGTTGAGGAACTTCAGCTGCAGCACCAAAGAATCTTGTCCTCACAGAAAGTGCTCCCCTAATTCTTTGTTGTAATGTTAGGATTTCTAGTCGTCTATTATAAAACTATTCTTATGGTTGAAGAAAATATTGCTGAGTGTCCTTTCAACCAATTTATTGGTAAGCCTCCAAAATGAGATGGGGAAGAAGCATAAGGCATAGGTAGTGTGTTGGGCAGTTTTCAGATAAGAATAAGGTGAAATTGGTATGTCTCCTGTGGATTGTTGTGATGCTTTGGAAAAGGATTCTTAAAGGATATGATAGGTATAAAGTGAGGAAACACAGATGTCTTGCAGCATTGTGCTGCAAGAGATGAAGTGAGGTTTTGCTACTTGGACTTGGTTTTTTCATCTCACTTTTATCTGTATTGTAGTAGAAATATCTTCATTTCTATACTGTGATAAAATTAGTCTCTGAGGCCTCAAAAATGAACAGATGTGTGTTAAACTAAGCACAGGTCATGATTTACTATGGGAGGTATTCAAGGACAGGTATCCAGAATGGTGTACACTAAAGTAGAGTTTAATGTTTGTCTGGTACAAATGAAATTTCTAATTGATGGTTTCTCCTGGAAGCGGTAGCAGTCTCATGACCCAAACTGGTACAGTCCAGGCTCTGAATGGTAAGGCTTTCTGTCAATTGCTTCGAGCTGTAGCTGCCTTGGTTTTCAGCATGTCCTACCAGATAGATACTTCAAAGCTCTTAATACTGCCTTATCAACCTTAAAACAGTATGAACTGTAATGCTACTTACCATGCTTTGTTGCATATTGTATTTAGCAATTTTTGTCTGTCATATATATTACATATGTATTTTATTGTGTATTGTATGTGCTTTAAAAGTGCAGAACACTGAAGTTGTATGCCCAACAGTGTCTCATCTATACCTATTATGAAGGTCTATTTAACTAGATCTAGCAAAAGAGAAGACTGACTTCACTAGTGAAACAGCTCCAACTACCCTAGCTTTCTAGATTTTTATAATAGTGTTTTCTCTTCAAATGATCATGCAGATCAAAAACCTGAACTCTAATTTCAGTCACAGTATGAAGTGATTTTTCAGACTGGTTGGAAGTCTGGTGACACTTTTAATCAGCATATTTTATGTTGAAAAATCAAATTTCCTGTATCAGTGTTAGAGGAAAATCCAAATATTAGTTGCCATTTTAAAAAATAAATTAAAAAGTGCTGATTGTATGTGAAGAGGTGCAACATATGTTAGAATGACATTATTTGCTTTGTCTGCGTATGAAATCAGATGTAATGAAACATGTGTGTCTGTCAGAGCACTTTATTGGTCTCAAGCTATTATAAATTCTCTCTTGCCAGTTTTCTTTAGAGATAAATACTGTGAAATGTGTTTGCTGGTTTTTGTCAGTTGAGCAGGTACCCTCTTAAAATAATTTTAGCCTTTTCTGGTTTAAGAGTTTCGGAATAAAATTGTCTCCAAGTATGAAATTAGATTTCCAGATGAAAAGCCGAGCTTATCCTTTCCCACCTGTTTCCAAAATTATCTTGTCCTGAAGCACAACTGGATTTCATTGGCAGACCACTGTGGTGCATCCCAAATAGATCTGATGGCTGTGATACAGATCCATTTGCAGGGAGGTCTTTGTTGCTGGTAATACTCTGCAATTGTTAGTTGTTTTGTGCTGCCTAAAACTGTCTGCTCTAGCTGTGCTGACCCAGAAAGCTGAGAGGGAGGAAAAGCTTTGCATTCCAACAGTTTTGTTAGGAGTTTTCAGAATTTAGTAGTGAAATTACATCCTCTTGTTTTATTCTATCTTGTCTGTTGGCTTATATATACCATCCTGTGTATTGGACCAAAATTACACTTTGACAGTAAAAGTTCCACTGAGTTTTTGGAAAGTCAAGTCATTTGACTTTCATGCTGAAATAGGGTAGCAGTGTCAAAATCCTTCCATGAGTAGCCTAGAAGGTGCATGGTCTAGAATTTCAGCTTAGTGTGTGCTGCAACTGAAAAGTAGTGTTGGACAGAAAAGTTGCTTTTATTTTCACTCCCCTGTGGAACACAGGAGATTTTCTAATATGTGAAGCTAAGTTCTCTCTGGCTTTTTTGTTTCATTGCTGGGGGCTTTTTTTTTGTAACACAAGCACTGAGTGTAACACTAGCATGCTTGCACAGTTTGGTATGTTCAAATCATGCAGTAGACTACCTGAGATTGATTCATGCTTGAATTGACTCCCTGTAACATCGATCCTATTATTGATGTTGAACTGTAACTTTGGAAAATATTAAACCATGATACAAAAGCATAATTATTATTTTTAAAGATTCCTGTAGTTACCTAGAAACCTTAGCTGAGTCACAGGCTTGATGATGATTGTATTTTGAAGCACAAATTTAGATGTTTCTTGCATCTACTATGTAATATAGTAAAAGGTCACCTGATAGACGTGAGTTTCTCAATCTTTCCAGAGGGGAATATATGAAGAAAAGAAGTGCTAAGTAACTGAATTTGTATTGAGATCAAGGTGTGCCCTACATAAATAGCAGTATTGTCTGTGACAGGTTGATGACTGGGAAGTCAGGAGTGACCATGTCTATCTTCCTCATCCACTGCCATGTTGTTTAACCTTTAGGAATTTAGCTTCTGTCAAGGCCTCTTTTTTTTACTTGTGAAATTGTGATCAGTAGGGTAGCTTCCTAAATCTAGTACAGTACAATTTACCAGTGAAAAGGATTGGGAGTTACATTACACATTTACTCTGTTATTTTTCTTCTGTTGAACCTAATAATCTGGTGTGTGTATTTTGTTTTTGCTTTTCTTCAGACCCTTGTAAAACTTTTCTCAGGGCGTAAACCCATGTTATACAGTTTCCAGACATCTTTACCACGATTGCCAGTTCCAGCTGTTAAAGACACAGTTAATAGGGTATGTACATTCATCAATTTATTTTCTTCAGTAACACAGAATCCATACCTGGATGCCTTTTGGGGTGTTTTTGCCACGCCTCATGAAAAACTGCATAGTAGCATTAATATGATGTAACGGATTCAAACTTATTCATGGAAATGAAAATAAAGGCTGTGACAAACCAGTGAAACTGGAGGCAGTTTGAAGCCAGTGTGATTCACACTGGATGACATGATGCCTGTTGTAAGGCTGTGCCACAAAGTGTGATTTCTAGGGTGTTTGAAGCACACTTTTGTTATCCTCCCCACTTTGTACAGTGTTATTAAATGTGTGTGTTACAACACAAAACCGTGTAGCAAAGTGGGTAAATATGGCACTATGTCACAGAAACTGAAGGTTTGGTTTTTAGAAGAGAAAAAAAAATGTGTCTGCTGCTAAAGAAGCAGCATGCCTTACGCTATGCAGTGGAAAATAATTAGAAAAGTTATCTCTTCCACTTGTGTTTTGCTCACAAATGTCTGAAAAAATATTTTATTTTTTTAAGTTTTCAGCAGACATTTAGAAGAGCATATACTCTTATTTTAAAAACATGGTATTTGCAGCCTTATGGATTGAGACTGGATAATCTTTGTTTACTGTTTAAGCACTTTATGTAGGAATGGTGAGAAGCTACATATTGGTTCCTGTACTGATGCAAATCCTTTTCTTGTGTTCTAGTATCTGGAGTCAGTTCGACCACTTATGGATGATGAAAAGTTCAAAAGAATGCAGGGTCTTGCCCAAGATTTTGCTTTTAATTTGGGACCAAGGCTTCAGTGGTATTTGAAGCTAAAATCCTGGTGGGCCACTAATTATGTAAGTAGATAAATAAGAGGCTCAGTTGTGCAAATTACATTATTTGTTCCCTGGTGCTATTTTTGGCTTTAACTCTATTATTTCTTAAAGGTAAAAGAAGGAAATTTAAACTCCTTAATATTTTTTTTAAGTATGTGTGACTTTGCATGTAAATAATTCATATGATTTGGTAAACAGTATGGTGAGCAAAGGTTAACGAAATTTGATAAAATGAGTCCTTATTTTGTGTTTTGTTATTTTGGAATATTTTACTGTTATGATTGCTTTTGGGGTTTGTTTATTTGCTTGTTGAGCTTGATAACTCAATAACGGTCCTGACTACCCAGGTAGTTTAGAAGAATGATTTAGAGTAATTTTTTAATATAGAGCAGCTGAGGCATATATAAGAAAAATTAAGAGCTGTATCAATTGAGTTGCTGAGCTATCTTTTATTTTTTTCTTCCTTAATTAAAAAAAAATCCAACCCTCAATATCATAGTGAGAACTGTGATGTCAATTCCTTCCTGATATATTATCTTACGTACTTTCACCCAGGTAGCCTAATCTGTTCTGGCAAAGGCTGTAAAGCATTCAGGAGATCTGGTACATTTTAAATATTATATGGAGATCATGACTTCTTTGAAACCTTATCAGAGAGATATAGCCGAATTTGATTTAGTTCTCTCACCCTTTTTTCTCCGTTTTCCCTGAAGTCTGATAGCAATTATTAGGGCGGGGATTACTGACTTTTTAAGTACTAGCAGTTTCCTTCCCACTTCTGGATGGAATGTTGCCTTGTGGAGCCGTCAATATAGAAGACATAAACTGTGGCAATGATGAGTTTTTACTGCTTTTGTTTTCCTTCCTGCTGCAGGTTAGTGATTGGTGGGAAGAATATATCTACCTTAGAGGACGTGGACCAATCATGGTTAATAGCAACTATTTTGCAATGGTAGGTAAATCCTATAAACCCCTTATGTTGCTTAGGAACTCTAGCATTTCTGGCAGGCATCTTACTTCATGGGGTCTTTCTGCTTAGAAATCCATTGCTACCGAGGATGTAACCTTTGTTTTTCTTTCTTCTGGTATAACCTGCAGCCAGTGTCTTCAGGTACCTTCAAGTGCATCACATACTAAAGTATGTGACACATGCACCTATCTTAACAAGCCTAGCACAGCTGCCACTTTGGCAAAACCATGCAGAAATTACTTAAACAGTTTTGTCCTTACTGTAAAGAGCAATCCTCCAAAAACTCCATGCAAAACTTCATGGGTAACACAGCTGGAGAGGGCATGTGCTCATACTAGCAAATGTACGTACGGGAAGTAAAATTGTAAAAGACTGAAAATAAAAAAGAAAAGATATTATGGTCTTGGATCAAGTTTTATCTAGTACTGTCTTTTCTGTTCAAATGATTAATAATGTTTAAGGAGATTGTGACTACTGAAGAAAAATTTCATCAGCTCACTGCACTTATGCACTTCATAGATTTTAAAGCCTTTTCTGCATCCTCCAAAACAAACCTTTAAGTACGTGGATGAGAAGTACTGTCAGGTTTGGGGTTTTTTTTACTGTAGCCTGGTAATCATTAACTTATGATTCTTATCTACTTTACAGGACTTCCTTTCTTTATATCCCACAACCCTGCAGGCAGCTAGAGCTGGTAATGTTATCCATGCCATCCTGCTCTATCGGAAAAAACTGGACAGACAAGAAATCAAGCCAGTATGTATATCAATTTAAATGACTTTTGATCTTTTCCAGCACAATCTGTGAGAAGCTGACCAGCTCTCAAAATGGGAGAGGAGAGGAATGTCTTATTGTTATGAATTTTTGTGGTCCAAATTGTCTTGGTTATCACTTGAATTGCACATGGGCAGAAACTACCAACTGTCAAAAATATAGAAGTGTATGGATACAATACAGAATGGTTGGGATAAAGGTCTGGAGGCCACCAAGGCCAGTGGAAGCTTATGATGATAACATCCTGTTTTGCACTAATTTCTAGAGGCAAGTCCCATTTGAGTTTCTGTACTATCCAATGGCTGTGTATTGTAGTAAACAAATATTGTGGAAACAAGTAGTTTTTTTCAAGGTCATTGAAGGGATGTGGTTAATTGTACAGAACTAAAAGTCTGAGAAACATTAACTTTTGTTCCTACACAGCCATAAATAGCTTAAAAATGAATTAAGGGGTAATGCATGCTGCATGTGTAGCTTTTGCCTCCAGACTACCCATGGAGAGCTTTAGATTTCAGGTGCCAGCTAGCTAGCTTCAGTCTTCCCTCATGGAGGGTGAGTTTTAGGTAGAAGGGTTAAAAATAATGGTTCTGGAATATTCCACATGTAGTTTTAAGGAAAGACCATGAACAGGGAGGAAAAAATTCAACACTGCATTAATGTATTATAAATCTTACTATTCTGAAGCCTTTGTTTAACCAGATCTTGGAGTCTTTTCTTTACTTTTTCATTTTCTAATTGTATATGCAAAATGACATTTTAATGTACATTTCCTTCACAGATTCTTTTGATGGGATCCACTGTTCCACTCTGCTCAGCTCAGTGGGAAAGGATGTTTAATACTTCCCGTATCCCAGGAGAGGAATCAGGTAAGCAAGACCAGCCAAGGAGAATAAGCACCTTGATGGAATTCAGGGCTTGGTGTCTTTTCTACTGAAAATCTAGTTTTACAGATAAAGATCTGACTGGCACAAGTGTATATCAATACTGTGTTCCAAGACTCAGGATGTAATAGATTGCTGTAGAGTTCCTAGATGTTTTTCATGTAAGGAGATTTTAAAGCTTTTTTAGTGTTTTTTCTCCTTTACTTAAATTAAAAAACCAACTTCAAGATAATATTGTCAGTCCTGTTTTTGAATTTGTGAATAATCTTTACTTATTTTTCCAAGCTCAAGATGATTTTTGAGGTCTTCATATTAGAAGTGGCATTTTTTGGTTGCCTTTTTTTGTTTTTTCCTAAATTTGTCACTGTATGTGGAGTCAGATTGCATCTAGAAGAGCTTACCATTTGTAATCAGCAGGTGGAAGAAAACATTGCTGTTCGTTTCCTCACTCTTTGAGAGCTTCACAGCCAATTTTAGTGGAGACTTGTGCTGGTGTGTTTTCCTACAAAAGCTTAAGCTCTATCTAGGCTTCTCTGATCATGTCATATGCTGAAGAGCCTCTTAGAACTGATTTCACCTGTTTACCCAACAGTGCATCATTGTGGCAGCATCACAGTGAAACAGGAGCAGGAGTTATTGTGTACTCACCTCCCTTGGGAATGCACGTACAGGCTGCCACTTGAAGACAGGATGGTTTTTTTTACTTTCTGTGAGGCTGTAACTCACTCTGATGTTTCAAACTGCCTTCAAACTTGTTACTCCAACTCAGCTACAGAATTCAAAACAAAGAGTGTTTCTAAACAGGTGCAGGGATCTGCCCACTCTTCCCTGCTGGAGGGCTGACATTTGCTGTAAGGAGTTGGATAAGTGGTTGAAGTGATAGTGAGTAAAGCAGTAGGTGCATGTGTCAGATAAGGACTTTTCTCTCAGTTCTGCTGCTGGCCTTTGCTAGATTGTTGAGGATTTTTTTTTTCAAGCTATGCCTCAGACAGCTTTATCTGCAAACTGAAGAAAAGGATATCCCTGGTGTCATTACTCTGTGTCATAACCAGTCACTTAAATAGACAAGCAGGTTTTTAAATCTCTCTTGGACAACTTTAGTCTTTGAGCTACTATTATTTAGAATACTGCAATACTTCAAGTACTGAGAGTGCAACCCTTGCTCCTTGTCAATCAAATAAAAGATATAAACAGTTTGCATTTAGCACTGGTTTTCTTTGAGTCAAAAATGAGCTTTACACAGAAGTGTAGAAGTGGCTCATTCTTACTATCACCTGATTAAAATAAATCCTGTATATCTTAGTGGTTCTCCTAAGTTTCTCATGTTTAAAGTCTTCCAAATTAAACTACAGTCAATATAATAATAATGACTATATGTAATTTCCTATTACACTTTTTCCATTTTTCTTTGTTTTTGTTTTTCTAAAGGATAAACAATTGTGTCATTCTGTATATGTCTTCTTTAAAGTAAAAACATTCTGTATATGTCTGAGTTCCAAAACTATTCAAAAACATTCTGTATATGTCTAAGTGAGTACCAAAACCATTTTACACGTTCTCATAAGCAGCTTGACTCCTTATCCCCTGATTTCAATTACTTTATGCATATTACAGTTCCTAAAGGAAAAAAAAAAAGGAAAAAATTGTCTTCCTATTAATTGGTGATAAAATCTTGACGAACATTGTATCCTGTCACTTGAGCAGTTGTTATATAGTCATGATTTTTGACAAAACATTCTATGGAGTGAATGACTTTACCTGTGGTTTGATGCAAAGTCTTCATGACTAAAATTTGGCTTATCCCAGTTAAGCCAAGTAGATATAAAATGAGGCAAAAAATGTGGCCTGGTTTTCTGCTTCACATAACATTACACATTTTGGCCATAAATGGAATATTCACTGTGCATCTGCCAGCACAAATGTAAAAAAAAGCTGATGATATACATTTTGAGTTTCTTAAGATTCCCCATGAGTTGTCTAACACCTGAGTCCAAATGATTTAAAAATACCTTTCCAGATACTCATTCTTTGCTGGCTGCTTCACCAGACCACACAGCTAGTGCTCATTTTTCACATATAGAAATACAGATTTAGTTGCTTAATAGTGGCTTCCAGTGTGGTAAGGGATGGTGCTATATATGGAAATGATTGTCAGACCTGGGTTCTTGCCTGTTTCATGTGGGCATCTTTGTAACGAAATACCATGGAGTGCTGAAATAACTTGTAGTTCATGCAATAAGCATCTGATGTTATTTAGTACATTAGTGTTTTGAGAGTTCAGCTTTGTGTTCACATAAGTGATTACAATTCTAGATACCCTCCAGCATGTGAAAGACAGCAAACACATTGTTGTGTATCACAAGGGCCGTTACTTCAAAGTGTGGCTATACCATGATGGCAGATTGCTGAGACCCCGAGAAATTGAACAGCAAATACAGAGAATTCTTGATGATGATTCAGAGCCTCAGCCTGGTGAAGAGAAACTTGCAGCTCTTACTGCAGGAGATAGGTATGGTGGTTATTACTTTTTAAATAAGTTAAGTATTTAGAAATCAGTGCATAATATAATCATTGGGTATTTGCTTTAGAATTTTACAATTGTCTTCAGTCAGTTGTTTAGACCTTGGTCTATGATTTTGTATATTGATGATGTGTAACAGTGCTTCAGTCACTTGTAATTGGAGTTAAAAAATTTTGCAGTGGCAATCCTATATGCAGATTATTATTTTTCCTGTTGTCTTCTTCCGTATAATAGATACTTTCTTTTGTTTAGTTTTAAGTGTAGATGATCTACGCTGTAGGTATTGCATGTGCAGAAATGTTGAATTTCTGAGGATGAAGTTTTGCGTGTGTATGATGATGAGTTGAATTGGTTCCTCGGATTCCACTGTACAAGTATTGTTAGAGCTTTTCATGGCTTTCATAATTTAAATGCAAAGAAAGTCGTTTTGTCAAATTCCACAGAAGTAGGAGGAATGTCTCATAGTGATTTTAAAGGAAATCAAACATTGACAAATGTATGTAATCTGGCTATAAACCAATTTTTTTTTTTTTTTTACAGAGTACCATGGGCTAAGGCTCGACAGGCTTATTTTAGCCGTGGAAAGAACAAACAGTCCTTAGATGCTGTTGAGAAAGCAGCATTTTTTGTGACATTGGATGACATGGAGCAGGGGTACAAGAAAGAGGACCCAGTGAGGTCACTGGATGCCTACGCAAAATCATTGATCCATGGCAAATGTTATGACAGGTGCAGTATTGACGCTGTGGAAAATGCCTTTTTTTTTTTTAATTTGGCTAGTGCATATGAATTAATGATGACTTTTAAGTTGATAAACTCTATAGAATCACAGAAGGGTTTGGGTTAGAAGGGACCTTCATCTAGTATCAACCCCAGCAGAAAGGGACAACTTTGACTACATCAGATTGCTCAAAGCCCAGTACAACCTGACTGTGAACATTTGCTATGACAAGGCATCCACAACTCCTCTGGACAATCTGTTCCAGTGTCTCACTAGCCCACTGTAAAAAATATTTCTCCATTATAACCCATCTAAATTTACCCTCTTTCAGTTTATGTCTGTTGCCCCATGTCCTGTCACTATGAGCCATGATAAGAAGTCTTTCTCAGCTTTTCTTATAAGCCCTCTTCATATATAGAAGAGCTGCAAGAGGCTGTTCCTAAAGCCTTTTCCAGACTGAGCAAGAAGCCCAACTCTCACTCTTTCTTCACAGGAGAAGTACTCTAGCACTCCTGCTATTTTCATGACTCTCCTCTGACCCAGATAACAATTCCACATCCTTCTCGTGCTGAGAACCCCAGAGCTGGACACAGCTCTCTAGGTGGGATCTCTCCAGAGGGAAGTGAAGAGGCAGAATCCCCTCCCTCACCCTTCTGGCCATGCTGCTTCTTAAGCAGCCCAGGACATGATTGGCTTTCTGGGCTGCAAGTGCACCTTGCCAGCTCATGATGAACTTTTCATCCCCAAGTCCTCTGCAGAGCTGCTAAATCCATTCATCCATCAGTCTGTTGATACTGGTCATTGCCTTGACCCAGTGTAGAGCCTTGTAGTTTGTCTTTTTGAATTTCACAAGGTTCAAACTTCTGTCTGTTTATTTAAATATTCTTAAATAAAAAAGGATAAATTTTAGTGCATTTGAATGAATTGTGGAGAGAGAGGAAGTTACAGTACAAAAATGCTTTTGAAATGTACAAAACCATAAAGAAACCTTGATTTCTTTTGTAGGTGGTTTGATAAGACATTCACTCTTATCGTATTCAAAAATGGCAGAATGGGTCTGAATGCAGAGCACTCGTGGGCAGATGCTCCTATTGTTGGACACCTGTGGGAGGTAGGTGTTTGGCACAAAGAGCTAATGCAGAAGAGAATGTGGTATGGGCTTGAAGCAGCCCAGAAGGTCAGCAGCAGCTTTCAGTCCCTTGCATTCACGTTGTTGATGAGTGACTAGGGCCCTATGTCTACAGCAACTGTAGAATTTGAAAAAGATCCCAAACCCTTGCTTAAGAAGCTGCTGTTTTTTAAGGGACAGCATTTTAGTAAGCTTAGATGTCTTCATAGAAAAGTGATACAGCTCCCTAGCTACCTTTTCTTTAATGTTTTAAATCCACAGATTATTGCCTCTTTGATATGGCATTGTATTTTTTGTATGTACATTCTCCTAAAGTTCTTAAGCTTTCTTTTGCTATAAAACTCCCATGCTTACTTTTAAAATTTAAAAAATTTTACAGAGTTTAACTTTTTTGTCTAAGCATTGTTTGCTAAGATGCAGACTGATATGCTGTTGACATCATCTCTCGTATTTATTTGCCATGAATGCAATAAATTCACTTTGCTTTGCATTCATTGTATGCTTAGTTTAATTCTTGAAACCCTATTTGACTTTTTCCTTTCTTGTTTTGAAGCCTAAACCTACAAACAGTTATGTGACTTAAATCAATTAAAACTATTTCAAAAAACATTATTTAATTTTGATTTTGTATGTATTTGTGAAAATGGGTCTTGAGCCTAGCTGGTCCCCCAAGTAATTTCTGAGTTTTGTTATAGAAGTGTTTCTTTGTGTATAAGAACAAAAAAAAAAAAAAAGCCTCATTACATGCTCCATCTAGGGAAGAAAGAAGGCCAAACGGATTTGAGAGTGACATGACAATGCAGTGTAGACTATCTCAATGAAAGAGAGATACTTATTTTGCTTTTAGTGAATGATACTTTATGCTTAATTCGTGTATCTGTACTTAATATTAGTTGTTACATTTTCTGCTAAGAATTAAGATGACTGAAACAAGATTTAATTTTCTAGAAGGTTGTCTGTTGTTGGTTCTTTACAGATTGTCTATTTTTAGAATTGAATGGACTAAGCTTTATTTCATAGTTTTCATGTTCTGACGACTAAGTGAAATGAGAAAATGAAATTAAAGTAAGAGATCAGGAGTAAATCATCGCTCTTTTTCTTTCCATATTGAGCAGATTCAAATATTCTGGTAATTCTTTGTGTTTGTATGTGGGTTTGTTGTTTCTGGATGCTTTTTTAACATTGATGTCTTAAAAGACAGGGCCTTTTTTATCTATTCAAGTTGTGTTGTTCATCTTGGAAACATGTTTCTTTCCCACCCAGGAGCTCTAGTGCATATGTAAAATAAACTGCAGTTTTGAAAGGGATACAAATCTTAAAAATAATTGAGTTCTTGCACTTACTCGGAATTAAAGTAGGCCTTGATTAATAACTTTTGACAAATAACAAACTTGAAGAAATTCTCTAGAATATAATTTGAAGAAAGATAGTGAAGTCTAAGACTGAATTGAGTTTTTTACTTCTACTTAGTTTGAGGTGGGTTTTGAACTGAAAAGGTTTTTATTAAATCAGTAGCCCCTAACAAAATACACCAGTGTAATTGAATAAGTGTTTGGTGCACATATGGTGTTCCTGTAAAACTGGGGGCTTCACTTCCAGTTGTTTTAAGTATTTGGAAATGGATTGTATATTTTATTTCACTGTGTAGTAAAAATAAGTTCTATTTCACAATGAAATCCTAATTCCATGACAGTAAGTAATGTGTTGAAGATTTTCTGAAGCAATTCTGAAGAAGTATCATTCTTTGCAGAATGTGATGGCAACTGAGTATCTTGAACTGGGCTATTCAGTAGATGGACATTGCAAAGGAGATACCAATCCAAGTATTCCCATTCCTACCAAACTGCAATGGGAAATTCCAGAAGAAGTAAGTACGTAAGATTTAGTGATATGAGGAAGAAACATCTCTTTTCCCCAGTGGTCAAATCATTTATGTAATTATTGATAACCCTATAAATCAGTTCTACATTCCTTTGAGTCCTGCAGGTTGTGTATGTCATGCTGTAGCCATTACTGAGTTTGTGTAGATAATCAGGGGGTTTTGATCTCAGTCTTTAAAAATTCTGACTGGGAAATGCCAACATTTTTCTAGAAGCCTTCTTGGTTCACAGTATGTCAAAAATAAGTGGCCACCTCTTTTAAAATAGTGACTGCATTAAAATAAATGTTTACTTGCTGAAGTTTCATTACTGTTGTCACAACAAATACGCTTGTCTAATAGTTCCTTTAGAATAGTTGTCCTTTTTTTTGTGTTCATCTAATAAGATTTGATTTTTCTAAGTTTTTTTTTGGTTTTTTGGTTGGTTTTTTTTTTTGCCTGAGTTTCCATAAAAACTGCCACCACCTATTTGGATTTTAATTTTGAATAAAAAGCTGATGGTTGATGATGTATTTAATTAAGCATGTATGGGAGCTTGGAAGCCACACTACTAATGCCATTCTGTAACTGTAGGCCATTCTTTTATATTCTCCTGATCTGAACAGTTTTAATGATGGTGGGTTTTATAACAGTTATTTTTGGGTGTGTACTATTTTATAATTTTTATTAGTTTTTTGAATACTAACTTTCTAGCAAAGATAGCTTCTTTTCTTTCTGTAAAGGAAAATTATTTAGGTAATGATGTTCCTGGCATGCATAAAGGCAAGCATTTCCTGTTTAACAGTTAAAAATACTTGAACTTTTTCCATAGTTCTCTCAAATACCATGAATACATGTTTATATACATACAGGCGTTTGTTTGTTTGTTTGTTTAAGTGCCAAGAAGTGATTGAGAAGTCTCTGAGCACTGCTGTGGCTCTAGCAGATGATGTGGACTTCTGTTCATTTTATTTTGACACTTTTGGGAAAGGACTAATAAAGAAAGTGAAGACCAGCCCTGATGCCTTTGTGCAGCTTGCCCTGCAGCTCGCTCACTATCGGGTAAGAACAGACTATTTCTGCCTTACAGAGCCTCATTAGGCTGGGTGCAATATGTTTGTGACTAAAACATGTGACTGTAGAGTAATCTTGCACTGCTTGTACAAGCTTGTTAAAGACATCCAGTGCAAATTGATACAAACCCTAAGCAGATTACTAGCTGGAAATCAGTTCTGCAATGGTTCACATATTGATGCATTTCTGAATTTTTCTCTTCTGCTTAGTTGGTCTATCCCTAGGCATTTGGACTAGAAAGAAGATGTGAAACTTCTAGTAGCTGTGTTTATAATCTAACCAATGTTAAACTTACCTTCTAGACTAATCACCCATGATGCAGTAGTCATGGACACTCCCAAAGAGGATTAACAGAAATGCTTACCTGTATTTTCTTCTGTTAGTTCTCCTTTCCTGTAATGTGCTGTCAGAAAAGACCAGTGTAGCAACACTGAACTTCTCTTATAAACTGAAGAAGGTTGAATATAAAATGCACAGTTCTTGCTAGGCTGGTTTTTCTGTTAGTGTTTATCAAATCCCACTGCTAATTTTATTTTTGCTTTTATTATCTTCAGGTAAGTGGGCTAGTGGTGGGCTACTGGAAACTTAAATATTGAGTTGTGTGGAGTGATTCATAGCCTGTGTGCTTAACTTGGACTGTTGATTAAGAAAGAGGGGCCAAATCTGTCTAAACTTTTAAGTTCTTATTTGTCCCTTTTTCAAGGATATGGGAAAGTTTTCTTTAACGTATGAAGCGTCCATGACGCGCCTGTTCCGAGAAGGCAGGACCGAAACGGTTCGCTCGTGCACGGTTGAGTCCTGTCGCTTTGTCCAGGCCATGGAAGACCCAACTGAAAATGTAAGTTCATGGTGTTTGTACCTTGTGCAGTTGAGAGAGTGGGTTTGGATTGGGTTTTAGGAATAAATTCTTCACTCTGAGGGTGGTGGGGCACTGGGACAGGATGCCCAGAGAAGCTGTGGATGCCCCGTTCCTGGCAGTGTTCAAGGCTAGGCTGGATGGAGCTCTGAGCAACCTGGTCTAGTAGAAGATGTCCCTGCCCATGGCAGGGAGGTTGGAATGAGATAATCCTAAAGTACCCTCCCAACCCAGCCAATTAAAATTCTGTGATAATTTATAGGGCACTAGGCAACCATGTAACTCCCCAAATAGTTTTTAAGCATTTAAAGTGATGCGTTTTTTTTTTAGGAAGAAAGAGCTGCTTAGGGTAATGAGCCATGTTTTCTGTCAATAAAGCAGAAAATCTGGGCCATACCAAAAAAGAATGGCGAATTTAGCCAAATATAACCTTATTTGCCTGTATCTGAACTCCAGGAAACTCTGCTTACTTGTGAAATTTTTGTGACTTATAAAACTCAAACATAGATTTGTAGAACAAGTAATCTCATACCAGTTAAGCTTTCCTTTCTGACAGGGAAGCAAGAATAATTCACAGGAAGTAAGTAGTTGCTCCTATATGTTAATTTTGATGACCAGCATTTATGGACCTCTGTACTTCAAGTGTTGGCAATTTGCCTTCTTAAATAGCTCTAGCAGTTTGTTTTCTTAAATCACGTTGATATTTGCTCTCTATAACTCTTTAAGAGTGGTATCTATAGAAACTATAAATAAAAATGTAGTGAACTTGAGTTGTAATCATGTTTGATTGTAGGGTTAGATAACACTTAAAATACAAATTAGTTTTCATTATGTAGTTTACAGCAGGTAATAGCAGACACTTGCTAATATCTGAAATGAAATACATGAGGTTGAAAAGCCAGGGGATATTTTGGAGGTCAGTTGTCTTGTACTTGACCTTTAAGTGCTCAAGGTTTGAGAGTCCTTGCTGTAACTTAGTTTCTGCACCTTCATCCATAATGCAGTTCACTTAACTGAATTTTCTTAATTGTTTGTTTGTTTGTTTGTTTGGTTAGAGAGAAAACATACTGAAGTCCTTCCGGCAGGCAGCTGACAAACATCAGCTCTTGTATCGCCTTGCCATGACCGGGGCTGGCATTGACCGCCACCTCTTCTGCCTTTACGTCGTGTCCAAGTACCTCGCTGTAGATTCTCCTTTCCTCAAGGAAGTAGGTGGCTTTTATTGATAACTCTTCATTGCTCTGAATAGCCCTTTGGTGAGTCAGTGTTTTTTGTGGTATCTGCTCAAGATACCTATACAGCTCTGGTTTACTTAAGAAAAAAGGTAAAATTGCAGCTAGTGCTGTTTTAACATCTGATAAATTGTTGAGTTGGTATCAATTTCCTTTTCGTATACATTTGTTGATAGACCTAGAAGAATGCTTTCAGTGAGCTTTTTAGCATAATACATGTTACTTAGAATTGCAGGAAATATATAATCAGTATTAAAAATTTTTTTTTTGCGTGTGGGTTTTGTGTATTTTCAAGGGACTACAACAGGGGCTGTTTTCTTTGAGAATTTTCTTCTGAAACTGACCAATTCAAATTCCTTTTAAGTTATTAAGAGTTAAAGGAGCTGTATATGCAATTAATGTCATTGTATATTACTCTGAAAAATTATCAATTAAACTAGATTTTAAGGTTGGATTTTATATAAATAATTACACCACACTTCCTCATTTTTTCTTGTTAATAATAAATGTGTTCCAACTTGACTCATAATTAAGCTACTTACATTTGTCTGCTTGCTCTCCTAAATATGACTAAGTCAAGAATAAAACAACTTTCTACGGTTTCCACAGACTTTCAAGATCTGTTGTTAGAGATTTTACAAGCTTCTAACTTGAGGTAGGCTCTTCCAGGGATTTGAATATGACTAGTAATGGTTAAAACATGACCTTTTGTGTGTAAGTTACAAGGCTGTAGACCAGGTAATCATGTTTGAAGTAGTATTTCTATTGAAATTCTATTTTATTCTCTTTGAGGAATTGGCATCACTTCCTCATATGTTAATGGTTTCCATATCAGGACAAGTTTAACTGTTTCATTTAAGCTTCTTATTTTTCCATTCCATTGAAATGGGAGGTATCTTAAATATTGCTTTATAAAGTGTTTTCTGACAGTTTATAAAGCAATATTGCACTTGCTACAACACTTGCTATCTTGACTAGTTTTTGAGAAAGTTGCACGTTCTTAAACAGAGTTTTCTATTTGTTTGTATTTCTTTCATATCTAAAAAAGGTTTTGTCAGAACCTTGGAGGCTGTCAACAAGTCAGACACCCCAGCAGCACATTGATCTGAAGAAGAACCCGGAGATGTTATCCTCTGGTGGAGGGTTTGGACCGGTATGTTTCCTAAATACAAGTACCCACTGAAAAAGAGTTTTACTTCCAAGGCGCCAGTCAAAGAATTTCAGATCTGTAATCCCTCATTGTTGCATATCAGAGGTGTAGCTCATGCTTTTAAATGCATGTACTTAGTACTTTCCCATGATGTGGCTGTGCTCAGAAAAACCTGTGTCACCTTTTTCTGGTACCCCACTACAAGAAGGGATTATTCTTAACAAAATACACAGTTACGAAATGTGGTACAGGGCTCCATTGCAAAGAGATCTGATGGAGTTCTTCTCACATTGCCTATCCCCAGATCTTCTGTACATCAGGCTTTTATTACAGTGACAAATGCCTCATTACTTAAACTAGATTTTAAGGTTGGGATTTGTAAAAGTACTTATACTTTGCTTATTCTTTTATTTCCTGCTTGATGAATAAATGTGTTCATACATTCCTCCATTGTTCTGCTTGCCCTCCCAAGTGTGATTAATGGCAAAGTCAAGAATACAGTCATGTTCTATGGCTTCTGTAGGCTTTCAGGAAACCAATATATTGTTAGAGATCCGACAAGCTGCTTGTTTGCTGTGAAATTTTGTTGGTATTTGAGCTTGGCCATTGATGAGAATATTGGTGTCAACAAGACCTCTTAAGCAACCTTTATGAGGCTGTTATAACAGTTTCATCTGTTTTGAAAAAGTGTTTCTATTGAAGGAACACTGAGAGGTATCCCAGGACTGCTCTTGGCCCCACAGAAATTAGGGTGACAAATGCCGTGTATTTTGTCTGGTTTGTCAGGCTGGAAGATGGGGGATGGGAGGTGGGGTATGTTAAATTGTTGATGTTTATTTACTCATGTTTCTGATACAGCTTTCAGTAGTTTTTGAAGTTGGAATTAATTTGACTTGCAGTATCAAGGAGGCCTGGCTGTGGCCATACTGCTCATTCTGGAGATACTGACTTCCTCAAGCCATTATGAAATCAGTATTCCGAATGCCCAAAAAACAATAGAAAAGGGTTTTGGCTGCAGGGATTTCTAACAGTTTTCCTTTTGTTTTTGTTTACAAAAGCTGTGCTTTGGTTTGCTGAATTAGCCCAGAGATTCAGTACTTCACCTTTCCATGCATGTGGTTTTTATTGGTTTTAAAGGGTTTTTTTTAAGCATTCAGTAGAGTCTATCTCTATTGAGAAGAGAGAGAAGATTGTCAGACTGCGTAGCAGCAGTGGCAGCATGGACATGGAATACTGTGATCTTTTGAATTAGGAAAGACATGAAGAGGGGTGACATCAGGATAATCTGTGTTTACCAGGCATAGTTTGAATATAACATCAGTCTGAAACATGGCATAGTTAATGCTATTAATGTTGAAACTGGACCAGACCTCTGCTCATGATACAGGTGTTCAGAATCACATGTTTGCTGTAGAGTCAGAAGAAAACTTGCATTTGGCAAGTTTTTGTAATGCAAGGCTTTTACACTGTGTTTATTTACATCTGCAGAATGATCCCAGGAGGCTGATTGTTTAGGTTACAACTAAACTAATTTATTCCTTGCTGCTTAAGCACTGAAACTGTATAGCTGCTTAGGACCAGGACTTTCTATTGTCTTTCTGTTTAAAAAATACCTCAATAACTATTTTATTTCAAACTATTAAAGCTGGGAAATATTACAGACAAATAGTCAGAAAATGGTCCTTCCATGCACTTCAGATGAGACTAGAGATATTCCTTAAGTGGAGCCAATCTTCAGAAATTATGCATTAAATACAGAAGTTGAAATTTTACTTGAGGAAATTGCAACTGATTTTAAAAACTGCAGCAACTTCTTAATTGTACATAAGTTGATTGAGAATGAAGAAGAAACAAAAAGTTTAGAAGGTGTTTTTCTCTTCTTTCTTCCCCTAGGTGGCTGATGATGGTTATGGTGTTTCTTACATTATATTGGATGAAAATTCCATCCATTTCCATGTCTCCAGCAAAATATCTTGTTCTGAGACGGTAAGAGTCGGTCCTTTCCTGTGGATTAATAAATCTCATCTGATGTGTTCTTATAGAACTGTTCTACTCATTGTCTAAAATATAAATAATGTGTTTTTTCTTTCTCAATATATGCTGCTTTGCTGGAGTTTTTTGTCTCCAGTTATATAAATTTAAGAGCTTCATGAACCAATAATACCATATCCAATTTCAATTACGCTTTCAAGCATGAAGAAAACACGTGGCCCAGGATCATCTTTACACATGTGCAGTTCCCTGCAACTCATGTGAAATGATCACGTGTCCCCTAAACAGAAAGATGGGCATATCTTGGATTTTCTTATTACAGTTTTGATTGGCTTGTCTCAGGCTGCAGCTGTAAACATAAAGTAAAATGTATGCTGTCTAAGTAATACTGAATGAGGCTGACACATAAATTATAATCTGTGCTTAAGAAATAATTAATCAAAAATTTATTAAAATAACACCCATTATTTGAGGATAGTAGATGTCATATGTTGAATATGCTGCTGTTGTGGAGTACTGCTTTAAGTTCAATTCATCCTTCCCTTTTATACTTTTATGGCCTTACTGTATATGCTGAGTTCATTCAGGGTTACATAGCTGACCTAGTTTTCCTCTTTTGACCTTAACTTATCCAGGAGATCATAGTGCTTCTGGTTAATCATTAAAGATTAGGAAACAAAACTTTGTTTGTTTCATAGTTGAAATTGTTCGTCAGATGCCTGTTAGCTTATACTTTAAATTTCACTCTGTTCATTTTACTTATCAGACAAGTCAAAGGTCCATACAGAAAAGGTAGCCATTTTTTGTATGTAGCATTGATATTAGTAGGGTCATTGAAGTAGATCCTGTAATGTAGCTAATAATTTATATTTGTAATATTAATTTCTTTCTTGTACCATTCATCTAGTGCTTAGAATAAACAGAACAAATTCCTGTTTTGTTTACACTTAGAAAGTTGTGATTTTCATTTCTAATTCTTTTTTTTCAATGGCAAATGATTCAGCATTTCTGATAGGAACTCAAAAATAATTTTTCTGCTCTTTCAGTACTTCCTGGTCATTAGTCATCCACTCACTGAATACTCCTTTGTTTTCTGGAAATGAGCTTTTGCAAAATCTTGTAGGAAAAGCAATATCAAAACCCTGCAATTTTAAAGTAGCAGAAAGCTATGCATGCACCTGATTTCAAAAGGATATGATCCCATTTCTGACTGTAGGAAGGTAAACACATAATGAAGAACTCATAAACTGGCATAAACCTGGATTAATCTGTATAGCTTTAAAATTTCTGTTATTAAAATCCCCATTATATGGTAAAATAGATGCCTGAATTCCAGAAGCTCCAAAACTAGGAAATATTAGAAAGTTTCTTCTTTTGCCTGAAAAATGTCTGTTGATGGACAGTACAAGTATTTGGTTTTGGTTTTTGTTTGTTTTTTAAAGGATTCTCATCGCTTTGGAAAGAACATTGAGAAAGCAATGGTTGACATCATGGCTTTATTTAACCTTAGCAAAAACTGTACAAAGTGATCTGCTTTCTTGATGCCAAGCAATCTCCTCTTGGTGGGATGAGAACTCTTCTGCACAGTGAACAAGAGCAAGGTTTGTTGAAGAGTAGCTGGAGAAGAAGCTGAGTCAGCACCTTCTTGATCACCTATTAAAACCTTAGCAGTATATTAAATGTGTCTCTTTTGTTGTGGTTTTTGGGGGTTTTTTTGTCAGTAGTATGGAAGAGCTTACTTTGAGAAAGGATGACTTCTAAAATCTTCTATGTTTCTAGGGAGGAAGCATAGTACCATTGCACGAGGTCATGTGTATTTCTAACTTTCTGCAGTTTTCTCTTAATTTGTATACACTTTCTCTTTTTTTTAACTTTAAATTAATTTACTTGTTTCCAGAATCAAAGGGATAAAACACACAGAGTTAAATTTAGAAAATTTAGATTTGCTATGTATTAATAACAGAATGTTCTTCAATGTATCTGCTGCTTTATGTAAATGAGTGACAAAACTTGTGGCCATTTGCCTTCCTTGGTTTCTTTTTAGAGGTAAATTCTGTAAAACATACCAAAAAAATCCCTGCTGTAACCCACCATAACACACTAAGTTGTAGAAATGTTATGGTTTTTGAAAAGCAAAAAAAAAAAAAGAAACCCAGCCACTGGATAGTACAATGTGCCCCCTCATTGGCAGATATCACATTTTTCTTACTGCTTACAAGCCTGTTCGTGACATTGGTTTTATTTCTGTATAAATAAATGGACCTGTGTGCTTGTTCATGCAAGTGCCTTAGAAAAACAAAGATCCTTGGCCCAGGAAAAAGGCATATGCTGGGAGTTGTTTCAGTAGTGAAAAAGGGAAGGTTGTAGTAATGCAGATCTGGTTTTCAAATTACAAATTGGGATGAAGTGGTGTAAGCAGACGTGAATATGTTGCCAAATGGTGCAGTCAGGCTTAAAATTCTAATGAAATGTTCCTGTCTTAAATTGCAAAGGTCAGCCCTTAGGGAAGGGCAGGACGTGTGTTTGTTTGGGTGGTTGGAACTGGTGCTCACTGGGGTTTCTGGGTCCTGGGAGGTGTTAACTGAGTTGAAGGGAGCCTTTGGGAAGGCTGCAAAGCCAGGCTGCCCGTGTGGGCTGGTTGCAGCGTGCCTGGGAGGATCCCTGCTGCACTGCCAGCCCCCTGCACGAGAAGGGCAGGCTGCTAGGGGCAGGGGAGATGGCCCCAGAGTGGGAACATCACAGCCTTCTCCAACCCCTCCTGGGAGATGGCCCCAGAGT
>QUSF01000004.1:38310157-38418271 GCA_003676055.1 Chloebia gouldiae
ACAGCCTTCTCCAACCCCTCCTGGGAGATGGCCCCAGAGTGGGAACACCACAGCCTTCTCCAACCCCTCCTGGGAGATAGCCCCAGAGGGAACACCACAGCCTTCTCCAACCCCTCCTGGGAGATAGCCCCAGAGTGGGAACACCACAGCCTTCTCCAACCCCTCCTGGGAGATGCCCTTGTTCAAGCAGGTTCTAAAGGACACGTGGAGGGAGGGGAAAGCTTTTCCACTCGAAAAGGAGCGTGGTGTTTCCAAGTGCAGAAATAAAATGGCTGCTACCAAATGGAGTAACTTTTGCATGATGCTTCTCTTCCCTGGGCTTTATAGGTGTGGTACCTTTTTTACATCCTGCAGCGCAGTAAAGTGTACTTGTTAGCACAACCTTTTTATTATTATTATTATTTTATATAAGGTACATGATGGTTACTAATATGGTGAATGATGCTCCTGAGCTCTGCCGAGTTTAAAAGACCCTTGGGGTGGATATAAAACTTCTCATTAGACTTTGAATGTTTTCTGGCCAGTATTTCTAATTTTCTATGCCTCTTCATGCTTATTTTTACTTTGATCTAGCTATTAAAACACCTGTGTGTGTATGCTTGGGGTGGGAACCCTCAAAAATACAAGATGCATACTTAAGCGACTGCATGCTTACGTAGATGTGGGAATCCTCACAGGAACTGATCAAAGACACTCATTATTTGATTAGGGTACAGTGTGTGAGAAAAGACACTTTGAAATAAGCCTTACTGCATCTGGCATGCCTGGCACTTATCAAGCTACTGCAACAATTTTATAGTGATCTATTTTTGGAGCTGCAGAAATGATGCACTGGGGGTTTTGGGGGTTGTTTTTGGTGTTGGCTTATTTTTTTTTTTAATAGACCACTGACCAGTCTCTGTTTAAATTAACATATTAGCTTTTAGGATTTCCTTTAAAAAAAAAATTTAGATTTGACTCTCAGGTCTTATGTGTTTCTAGTCTAATTGTAGTTAGTGCAATTTTGCATTCTTGGAGAGTAAGTATGATTGGCACAGAAAGCTGTTTTTTATTGTAAATGTTTAAAATGTTTTGTGGTGTTAAATGTATCTTTTTAAATTTTGGAATAGATGTAGTTCCTGAACAGATAATATTTTATTTCTTTTTCTTTAAAATGTCAGCAGCATGTAAATAAAATATGCTTTTTGGATGTAAATCTTAGAAATCCACAGTGAATGTAGGTTATTAATAAATAATTTAAATCTTGATGTTCAATATTGTGTACATACAGTAAAACTGCTTGGGGTTTTTTTGCTCAAAGCCATAGGAATGTAACTGAAATTACCTAGATTTGAATGAACCTTCTAGTACACTGTATTTTATTGTAAAGTTAAACTTGCATATTCCGGTAAAACTACTAATTTGATACTAAATCCTTCAATCATTGATTCTCAATTAATGATTAGGAGCTCAAACTTAGGGTTGAGGAGGTGGCTAAAAGCCAGGTTGGATGATAATAATTTTTTCTGTTTATGGAACAGCAGTGGAATTGGTGGGATATACCTCTAGTGAGCATTTTTCAAATTTATATTTCAGCTATTTCATGACAGAAGTTAAGAAAGTATGGAGTCCATCTACAGGACTCCATTGTTCAGGATTAATACTGTTCCCCTCTGAATTTCTTTTAAGGCTTGAGGCTTTTGAGGGACTGGGGAAGTGTTTCCCTGACCTTGAAAATCATGGTTCTAATTCAGCCTTTGTACCAATTGTTGTCTCATGTAAAATGTATTAATTTAAGGTAGCGGATTTTTTTTTTGTCTTGTTTAGTTACTTTACATCTGTTGTTAGTTGTTTACATCCAACACTTTGTCTCTATTTTCTACTTAATTCTGTGACTTCAAAAAACAAAATAAAATTTCACAATTACCACTACTTAGAATAATGTTTAGTGTCTTTTATATCTTCTTCCCAGCTCCCTTGCTGTAGTCTCTTGAAATGCAGGACTTGTGAAACCATTGCTGTTAAATCCAGTTAGGAACAGTAGCAGTGAACTGTTCAGTTTATTTTAGCAGTGATTTAAACATGTCTTCTAGTAAATAGGGAATGTGTTAATGAACACATTTAATTCCCTACAAGGAATTTAATCGCCCAAAGGAGCTGAACATGTGGATTCACCCTTGTCTGCCATCAAATTGTGTCCACCTTCTTTTTTTCTGTAGTGATGCCACATAAAAATTTCAGTGTTCCAACTTCAAGCATTCTCTGCCCAGAAGGAACAGTCATACAGATAATAAAGATGTGATCAGGTGGAACAGCTGGTTTCTTGAAAGTTGAAGATAATGAAAGTTTGTTAGTCTCTCTACCAGGAGCTAAAAACTAAATTTAGAAAAATCTTTCTGACCAGCTTGCTTCCTTACAGTTTATCACACTATATTGGAAGGTTTCCTTCCTTTGCCCTTTTTCTTAAAAGTATTAGAGCGAAATTCTGATCAGGTGAAAAATAATTGTGTTGAAATAAAACTGATTGCTTGTTTCTACTTTCCTTGCTTACCTTCCTAAACTGCTCTCTATGTAAGGAGGAAGCACAGCACACACAGGTGGAGAGCAAATTGTCAAGTTCAAACAAATTCTAATTTGAAACTAGAAAACCTAGCTGTAGTTGGTTTCTGTCTTTGTTCCATTTTCTGTTTGGTTGGTTTATTTTGAAAACAGAAATGTAGGTATTAAATGTGATGCTATTGTAGTTGTGAATGCATCTGAACCAGAACAGAAAAAACAGAAATAATATTCAAAATATGTAACAGTATCTGGTAATGCTGAACAGGCCACAGCATGTGCCTTGTTAGGTCATAAAAATATATGTAGCTTCCCATTTTAATGTCATTAAGTCATGGGTTTTGTTTGGTCATTTGGCTTTTTAAAAATGAATTGTTTAATACATAAAATCGTTATAAATAAAAGTTTCTTTTCTTCAGGTGTTCATATCATTCCTATCTCCAGTTGCAGGTAAGAATAAATGTTTTTATTTCAAAGACATCAAACACCCAATCTGTTTCTCCCAGCAAGTCTTTTACCAAAAAAAATTGTATTATTTCTTTCAGAAGAATGTAATGCTGCAGTGATGTCAAAATCTTTTACTGATGCTGCAAGGGTCTTCTCCTAAGGCCTCCTGAACCCAAACTGCCAAGTGGGTCTCCACCAAATAACCCTGGGTTATTAATAATAACATTGGTATTTGAGCTTTTTTCCTATTTGCAGTGTATATAAAGGAACAGGGCTGAGTATTCAAATCTGCCTCTAACATCAGCATCCCCTACCTATGCAGAGATGTTCTTTACAACTTAATTATTCTCTTAAAATTCTTTATCAAATATAAATTTTTTATTCACATATAAATTCTGAGGTATGTGCAAGACAAGTTATAGAAATTTGGGCTTTTCGTGAAAGATTTTTTGGAAAGGTATTGGAATTTTGTAAACAGGATTTTTAAGGTTGTCTCTTCAGGGGTCAAAGTGTGTACGAGAGTAGCAAGGCTTAATCTAGAAGTGTAACTTTTTGGAAGATGACAGTGTAATCATAGAATTGTAAAACATGCTGAGTTGGAAGGGACACTCAGGATCATCAAGTTCAACTCCTGGCCCAGCACAGAGCACTCCGAGAATCCCACCCTGTGTCTGAGAGCTTTGTCCAAACACTGCTTGAGCTCTGTCAGGTTTGGTGCTGTGAACACTTCCCTGGGGAGCCTGATCCAGTGCCCAGCCACCTCTGGGTAAAAAATCTTTTTCTAATATCCAGCCTAAACCTGCTCTAACACAGCTTCAGGCCATTCCCTTGGGTCCTGGCACTGTGCACCAGAGAGAGGAGATCAGTGCCTGCCTCTGCTCTTCGCTTCAGGAGAAAATTGCAGATTGCAATGAGGTCTGCCCTCAGTCTCCTCCAGGCTGAACAGACCAAGTGACCTCAGCTGCTCCTCACACAGCTTCCCCTTGAGACCTTCACCATCCTCATGGCCCTCCTTTGGACACTCTCAAACAGCTTTATATTATTTTTATATTGTGGCACCCCAAACTGCCCCCAGCCCTGGAGGTGAGGCTGCCCCAGTGCAGAGCAGAGGGGACAATCCCCTCCCTTGCCCAGCTGTGCCTGATGTCCCCAGGACAGGGTTGGCCCTCCTGGCTGATTCAGATTTCACTTCCATCCATGAGTTGGTGGACTGGCAAGGTAGGTGAAAGATTGGTTTCCAGTCAGTGCAAGTGGCACCACATCTGTGGTGAAATGCCACAGCACACAGTTGTTCATTTTGGTGCAATCTGATTTATGGTACAGCTGGATTTATAGTCCAGTTTCAGATGAGTATTACTTACTTAGACTAAATCTCAATTATCCTCAGTCAATTTATATGGTTCAAGAATAAGTCTTTCTTTACCTACTTGGTTGTGACTATTGCCTAGCTTCTTCAGGACCATTTAGAAATAAGAGAATGCTTCCTGGTATTGAAAACACTGAATGCCATTATTTCTGTGAAATATGTTACTGTTCATTGTCATTCTTTAGGAGTATTTTTACTTGGAATATAAGCAAAAATCATTCTGCCATTGACAATTAAATTGACTGTTCACAGTGTTACACTTGAATACAATCCATGTTTTAAAAAAATGCTTTATGCAGAAAAATTATAAAATCTATTGTGTTTGTTTGGAATTTAAAGTAGGTTTTAAAGCACACCTGTTAAGATTTAAAACTTTATATTCCTGGCTGAAGTAAGGGAGGCAGTCAGTATTGTTACTGAGACAGCAATTCTTCAGAGTACAAATGTTTACAAGTCTGGCTGCAAGTTATTAGCATTGCACAGTATAGCAGAGGAATCCAGATGTTCACATAGAAATCATTCCAGCCCTGTGGTAATTATATGCTGTAACTGATAGCAAAATTATATACTAGAGAAAATTGACTAATTTGTACTGTGCTAGCATGGAAAGTCACACTTAGTAAGTGCCATATCAAGAATAATAAGGTAGGTTCCTTGAACTGACAATCTTAAGTTTTATCTAGCTGCGCTGCTATATACATACATACATATATATATATATATATATATATATATAAGTGCTATTTTATATATAAAAGACATAGTACTTTCTATTCAACAGTTGTTTAACAAACAGAAAAACCTATGTGAAGATTTCTTTATCCAAAGGAAAACTCTTGATTTATCAATCAGCACTGAATAAATGATATTAAGTGTTACAATGGCGTGTTAAGGAGCTGCAGTTTCAGATGTTAATAGGTTCTTTCAGAAATTAAGGGGGGAAAAGCAAACATCTTAATGCACAATGATTCATTTGAGAGATTCCAGTCTGTGGTTATGAAGTTTATTGGATAGGTGGTACTCTTAGGAAAATCTTTATGTGCTTGGATTTACATCTTAGTAGATTAAAACTATTCATTAGTTTTTCATTCCAGGTTATCTGCCAGTTGGAAGTAGGTACTCAAATACAGTTACTATAAATAAATACAGTTGTGGCACACAGAAGCTAAAATTAGTTCATCTAATTCCTGACTATCATAACCAAAATAACGATCTTCAATCAGGTACAATAAAAATGAAAATTGCCTCTAGATAATTTGACGTTCTATAGATACAGATTTATATATTTTTCCGGGTAATACACTGTCAGGTAGTATATCATAGATTATTAATTTGCAACTGCTTGTGTTTGGGTTCTTAAGCAACAACAGGGCAAATGAGCCAAAGGTAATGGAGACACCACCACTTATTACTTTAATTTTTTTTTTTTTTACTGAAAAATTGCTAGGCACTCCAGCAACATTAAGAGTGATGGTTATGTTAAAATTATTGGAAGTTTTAATACAGATTACTTTCCATATAAATCACATTTAGCACAAGCCCCTGGATGCTTCTGCATTTACTCTCGTTTGCCACCAAGGGACACTGTTTCTCTGCGAAAGAGAAGCCTTCAGGGCTATGGGATTCTATTTAGTCTTGAGATTTGGAATGTCTCAGTTCTATTTAAATACTTATGTGAACTTGAAATGCCATCAAGCTGTTAAAAAAACCCTGGGTTTTGAGATCCTAAAGTTAGTCCTATTTAGATGGAATAGCACATTTTCATTTAAGCAGCAACAAAATACTTGAGTTTCAGTTTTAATGTACGTAAGTATTTCTTTACCTAAATATAGTTTCCTCAAAATATTTTTTCCATGCTTTATTTTATTGTTTATTATTATAATTTTATATAGTACAACATACATTCCTTTTCCTCTTTTTAAAATGAGTTGTTAAGGTGTGTTACTGGAAAGTAACAATTGTGTGTATTTTCTAATCCACTCAGTAGTTTAGTTGGCACTCTATACTTTCTGCATATAATGGTTTCTGGTTTGAAAATGTGCTAGAAGTAACACCAGAATTAAAAATACAGGTTTTCAGTAAGAAAAATACATTTATTTAACTTGTGAACTTTTAACTTTGGTATTAAATAGATTGCACTGTTTCTGAGAAAGGCTCAGAAAGGCTCTTTCAGGGTGAACAAAAGCACAATGACTTTTACAATAAAAAGGAGAATATTTTCTTCCATTAAGATTTTTTACACATTTTTCTTTTTATTCAGGTTTCTTAATATCAATATGATTGTGCAGTTCATTTGCCTCAAAAACATTTCATTATCTTACTTAATTGAGATGTTTCTAAATCTAATTAGCATGTGCTTAGCCTGTAATTTTAACACTAATGATTTCCTTTAATATTGAAGTGCAGATCCTTTTTAAGTAAGAGGCAGACTTGTTAGGTAGCAGCAATTAAAAAAAAGATAAAAACAGTACTTACCATTTAAAAACTATAGAATAATTTCCTTGTAGCTGTATTTGTTTTTTCTCTTTTTTTTTTTTTTCAACCTGTGTAGCTTACTTTTTGTTTTAGGGGCTACAAAGTCCAAGCCACGTAACTGCACAAAATCTCAGTGCCTTCAACTGTAAGTAAGAATGTTTCAGTATTTAAGGGTTACTAATTGCAGTGTGTAGATGAAACATACAGTACATGTGCTTTAAGACAAACATTGTGTTTGTGTTAAAAATTATTCATCTGCTCCTGAGATAGAAAGATCTACAATTGATGTAGATTTGTGTCACAGAAGTTCAGAATTTCGTGCAGGGCTGAAGATGACTTCATATAATCCATAGCCTGAAAAACAAGAAGTGAATCTGGAAGCATGTTTGGAAAACCCTATGTGGAATGCAAATGCTGTGTACAAAAATGAAATTTCTCTGTCTTGCTGATGCTTTCATACATGAATAATGTACACAATAATTATATCTGATTCTTTGATGGACTAGGTATATTTTACAAAATGTAAATTCGATAGAGAAAAGCTGTGTCTAGATTTGGATCAATAAAATTGTGCAGAAACAAACCTGTTTCTTTAGTCGACACTGAACATTCTGCCTAAAAGTAGAACTTAAATTTCCAAATTGAAACCAGTAAAAATATTTTAGTTATTTTGCATGGTTAATCATAAATACTGTGATTACTTTCCCAATGGTGATTTTTGCAACAACTGCAACTGCAGTAATTGTTACAGCAACTGACTTCATGAAACTGAGTGATTAAAAGCTAGTAAGATAAAAAAAAAAAAAAGAAAAATGTATAGTACACACTGGTATCAGCTTCATGTATAAAAAATACAGGATTTTTTTCCCATTAGTTACAGGAATAAAATACGTTAATTTTAGCCTCAACAGAGTTGAGCATTATCTATGTTATATATTTACATAAAGAAATGTAGGGATGTCATTCATTCCCTTTACAGAATATTTGATTAAGACAAGTCATATGTTAACTGAATGATAATTTTTATTCTTTCAAGGAAGCATTCCACCCCAGATTTAATTTCAGAAAGTTTTTACTTGAATGAAAAGATACAATATCCCAAAGTCAGACAATAGTTAAAGGACATGAGGCAGGATCTGACTGTTGCATGCAGATGGAGTAAGAGACTTTTTGTTTAATCTTTCCCTGTCTGCACCATTCAGCAGAATTGATATTCCTTAATTATGTAGTGAGGACACAGTCTTCCATATGATAAATTAGGAAAAACTCAGAAGCATTCTGTTAGAAGTAGAAGCTACTCAGTGTAGAACAGAAATCCACTTCCTAAAATTCCCAGTATGGTTGAGTTTCAGTAGGATCATTACCACTAAACAAGAAATTAGGGCCAGGACTAGTGACATAAACATGGATTAAATGTAGAAATGAGTAGCATAAATTAAAATTTAAAATTATTGGGAGGAGTAGAAAAAGATAAATACATTACAAGATGAACTTAGAAATCTTGAAAAGCTGGATTTCATGTAACATGTTCTCATCATCAGATCCATCTTTATTTGAGACCACACATCAGGGAACAATGCCACAATATAAAGTGTCAAGTAATCTAGTTCAAAAGACAGATGAGCTCAAATGATGGTGGGAAAAAATGGGAATTTTGAAAATTTAAAAGAAAGAATACAGTGAAAAAAATTAAAGAAATAATACAGAAAATTAAAACACAATCCACTCCATTAGATATTTACATAAAAATTGAAAGGTGCTATTAGCTGCCCTTCCTATTATTTACATTTGAAGTTAGTCCCTGCTTGGTTAGACCAGGTGACATCAAATTTAGTCAACTATACTTAATATTCGTTGGGATTAAATATTTCCTGTTCAATGTAGAGATTATAAAAAAAATGTAACACATTCTGACAGGAAACCCCTTCTCTTTTTACACTACATGATCCATTTGAAAAGCTGACATATGTGGACAGGAAAGAAAAAGGGTAAATGTCAAAAGGGCTCAGGTTTTAATAGAAAGCAGAATGCAGAGGAACATGGAAGGAAATGGAAATATGAGAGACACACCTCAGGAGGAGTGTAAGCTGGAACAAAGTAGCAAGATGTAAGAAAAAGCTTCTAATTCTGTATTAGTTTTGTACTGGTTTGAGGCAAGGGGAGGCAAAAAGAAAGATGTGAATTAAATGGTGAATCAAAAGGTCACCATTGGCTACCACTATTTGTTCATATCATATAACTTATAAAAAGCTTTATACTGTTCCAGGGAATACTGGAAGGTATATTTTTAGTAGAAGAAGGAAGGTATTTATAGTATTTTATAAAATGCTGGGAAATCTCCATTTGGTTTACCGTGTACAGTTCTGGACATTGTGCTCATGAAAAATAAACTTGATTTGGAACAGATGCAGACCTCAGAGTCTCCTGGGACAAATGAGAGAATGGAATATATGTCTTTAATGGAGAGAACAGAGGAGTTTGATTTAGTCTAGGCAAATTAAGTCTGAGAAGATAGATGCTTCCTCTTCATAACTGAATTCAGGAAATCAATATTGAAGAGGACTAGAAGTTGTTAAAGGACACATATCACTTAAATTTGGTAAGGAAAGGAAGTTTTCTTAACTGTTCAAAGAGTAAGCTTCTGAAATGTTTTTTCAGAGAGGACAGTGTGAGCCAGGACCCTAAACTATTTAAAAATGGACCTTCAAAAATTGTGTAACTAAAACAGATTTCCTGGAGACAATAAATCCATGGTACAAAGTTTTGGGTGTCTATACATATTGGCATATTCAGGAGATTCTGAAAAGAAGGACAGTGGATGATGCCATTTTTGTTTGTCTGAATCCCATACTTCAGGACTTTTACTAGTCACCCATGGCACTCAAAAAAATACTTCACCTCACTGCTATGTCATTCTTAGAACCACTAAGTACTGAACACTAACAGAGGCTGAGGCAAAATGCAGGCAGTGTGTATTCACCTTCCTGGAGATATTGAATAGCCCAGTTTAAATGCTTAAGCTTGAGCTGCAGTAAAGCCATGGTAAGTGTCAGCTCATTCTGTGGAGCTACTTGTGAGCTACTGCTCTTTACCCAAATGGTTTTCATTCCAGTTGTTGCAGTGTGGCAACCTGCTGTGGCATATTTTATAGTGTTTATTCACTATGGTGGTTTTTTTTTGTTTTGTTTTGTTTTGGTTTTTTTTTTGCAATCATAGTCAATAACTAATTAGGCTATGTCAGGCCTTTTGAGACATGCTAATAAGTTTTAAAATGTACTAGTTCTTTGCACACTACAGACAGAAATTCTAAGGAGCTAAGGAGCTAAAGAGGGATTTTAAAGATCTGAGTTCACTTTTGCACTGTGTCATATTCTGGGCTGGGCTTGAGGCACTCACCAGATTTCCATGGCTTTGACTCAGGAAAATATTGGAATGAATGCTGAATATAAAATCAGTCATGTTGTCAAGAGCCTTCTGAAGTTAGGACTCTTGGAAGTGGGATGAGAGGCCCCTACCTCCACCTTGTTTTCCTGTGGTCTGTCACTTATGAGTCCATAACTCACCCAAAGTCTCACCATTTACTCCAGCAAGATCTGACTTGGACTTCTAAAAGAATAAAGAATACCAGGTCCTGACCAGGTACCTCACAGAAAGGCACCCTGAGCCCAGGTGGGGTCTCAACTAGAACATAAATGATATCTTTGGAAAGAGAAGAGGTGTATAGTTAATTTGCAAAACCAGTAGCTGTCCTGTAACTACATGCCAAAATAATGCTTTCATAAATCTTCATTACAGAGTGGATATTTGCCATTCAGTATTACCCACTTCAGAGACCAAATGTGACTCATTATTAAATTACTTCAATCTGTGCTGATGTAGAAGCACCCCTGACACATCTCTTTGTGAGCCATTTCTTCAGAGTAATTGCATTAGTAATAGCCGATTACACAGCAATCTTATGTTCCTACAAAATTAAGGTAATTACTGTAGCTAAAAACACATCCCTCTGTATTCTGTCCTAGCAAGGAAGCTGGTAAAAGGCAGTGTAATGCTTCAATTCTTTGTAACAAGAGAAACATTAAGGTATAATTACATTATTGATGTGGTGTAGGAGAAGTTTTCATATTTGAAAGGAGCATGGAAACAAAATAAGAGTTTGAAGCTATAAAATCTTAGTCTAGAAAGGGGGGAAAAAAGATCTTTTGCATGTAGATGCCTTAAGTATGGAGGAAGTGTATTTGAATGAGTTTGTGTTGTGTACTTTGAAAGTATTAGATGTCTGTGTATTTGAAGCAGATTTTATTATGCAAAAGTGCAGTTTTCTTCGTTCCAGGTATTCCAGAGAAACTCATACAGGTAAATTTTTATACAAAGTTAATGGGTATTAATTTTTTTATTTAATGGCAAACCTCCTGAATGCTCGGGTCAGATTCTAATTAGAAAATGTTCTATAGAATTTGATTTTTATTTTGATTTTCATCTCTCTTTATGTCTTTGAGGGAAACTTGACATTTGACATTTTCTTTAATACAATAGTAGAAGTTTAATATGACAGCTGAGGGAGAGCGGGCCATTCCCTGTAAATGTAGCTAAGTAATTAAAACCTAAATATTGTAGGAGGGATATTGAAAAATTAATCTCTTCAGAGACATTGTGTAGTGTCAAAATTCATTAACAGAGGGCACCACCAGGTCGTGAGAGAGTGGCATTTTTTGTTTGGCTGGGGGCTGAATGACAGAAATACTCCTTGCAGATTTTGCTTTCTGTAGGATCAACGTGCCACGGTTGAAATGCTGATAGCCCTGGAGCAGAGAAGAAATGTTCAGCTGTGGAATAGATCTTGCAATATATCATATGCAAAACTCATCCCATGAACATGGTGCTCTAAACTGCTTTCACTACAAAGGTAAAGTCTAGCAACTAAATATTGATTTTTCAATTGTCATAGCAGAATATGGAGGTTAAGCTAAATTCCTTTTATGCAAGTATCTTAGCAACTGTTATATATAGTTTACATCTATTAGGAATATTAGTGATGAAAGAAGTCTTTCTTTTAAAATGTTTACAAATTAGAACTCTTAGGAGACCCGAGTAACAACTTCAAAAACATTTTTTGCAGGACAAAAAATTATAGAAGATAATACTGTATTTTTCTGTTACATACCAACAACACTGGGAACAGTGGGCAGTAACTACAGCAGGAAGCTCTCCAAAGCTACATTTTTAAATATAATGTGATAAAATACACGTGGAAACGTTTTGTGTTGTAGAAGGTATTTTTAATCTGCTGTGTCAGGTGATGACAAGGACAGTGTTTACATGGAGCCACCTCACTCCCTTTAGCAGCCAAGCATGTGAGAGTGATAGGCCCAGGAAAGAGAGAAGCTAAATATAATCATGGAGTTGAATGAATATTGTTGCATCATATGACAGGTTTTGGAAGGAAGCTTTCTGAGGGCAGCAAAGATGTATTTATCTGATATTTTGAATAGAGGTCCCACAGAAAATTTTAGAAATTATGTGGACAGCTATAAGCTTTTCATTTACTTATATTGTCTCATGCATAATGTAAGGAGAAGAAAAGATGAGCCATATTAGTAATCCTTTATTTTCATAACTGTCAGGTGTAACTTTAATGAGATAAAATGAAGCTTCATCCTGGAACAAATTGATTTAACACTTTCTGTTCTCCAAAGAAACTTCGCTGTGACTTCGCAGTAGTTACATTTAGTTGACTTTTTAAATTATTGATTTTCAGCGTGAGGAGAGGTTTGCAGCAAAAAATCAGGAAAGCTTTGTTTTATTAAAAACAGCTTATGTGTGTATATTGTACTGTAAATCCTCTTTTGATGTTCAGAACTTTTCTTGGTGTTGACCAAGGAAAAAACTCAGGTTTTTTAGTCCAAAGCCCAAACCAGAAAAAAACCAAAAATGCATTAATTTCCTGGGCAATCTGCAGAGAGCAGTGCTTGGTAACTATGATTACTTTTCCTAACTATTATTGCTGCACTGAGAACAAGAAGCTTCCTCTGACATAAGCAGGTGCTGGGTTTGGGTCCTACATCTGCACAGCAGCTGCTGCAGATGTATACAGCTGTTTGCCTTACAAGCCTGGGGTATTGTTCTTGCTAAGCCTTGAAAGCATCTCTTTATCTAACTCCATACCAGGAGATGAAACCCAAATCATTCTGTGATTCTGTGATATTTACACTGCTTCACAGCATCCTTATCTTGTCAGGGCTGTTTCTGTTTTCTGCTGTCATCCTGCTGCTGTTCTTTTGGATGTGGGAAGTACATTAAACAGCCTTTTCTCTACTTCAGATACACAGAAAAATCACAAAGCTTCAAACTTGGTGGTTTGTTTTTTTTTTCCAACACATAATTGAATTCTTAGAATACCACTGGTTTTGAAGAGAGAGCAGCACAGTGTGGTTAGTGAATTATGCTCTTGGAGAATTCAGATTGGCACTGGCAGTAGAGAGAATAATTCAGACCACTTTGAAAAATCCTGACACCCCTCTGTTATCCTGTAGATTTCAGTCATCATACCAAACCAAGGAATGGATTCTCTTTAGTGTGAATAATCCCATGTAGCTAGAACTACTTACACCATTAGCAAAGTATTTCACTTTTCATGTGATAAAAAGCAATGGATATGTAGCTTGTATACTGGTAAATTGTGTAGAGTTTTTCTTTTAAAAATGCTTTTGAAAAGAAAAATCCTCCAGAATAAGCTTGTAATATTGTTCATCATTATCAGAGGCGTATCTTCTGCCATCTAGTAATAATGAGAACAAGAAACAAAATTCAGGAAAATTACTCCATCAACACAGCACCCAGTTCAAGGCAACAGGTATTAGACTACCTGCTGTTAGCCTGCACTGGTTTTCTGCCAGCACAGATGATTCAAAAGTGTGGAGAAGATTATAACTTGCTACAATTCCATGAAGTTTTTCTGACACCTAGGACAACTGTGATTTACTCCTTATCCTGGCACTCAGTGTCCCAGTGAGAAAGAAGCAACTGGAATATGTCATTATTAACATCTCAATTCAAATCTCAAAATCCAGGGATGATCCTGCTTTGACAAATAATCCCATGGCTGGTAAAATTCACCTCAGGATTAACGTATATACATCTTCAAAATATTTTGATTTCAAGTTGAGCTGCTCCAAGATTATTGTAGTAATGTCTCAATCTAGAATAAAACTTCTTAGGCAAGACTGACTGGCTTTTGAAAAACCAGAGGATATAGAGAATTACAGGGGTGACTGCTGGATCATCACTCACTCCTTGAAATTGTTCCTGAGATATTGTACATGAATCTTAAAAGCCAACAGTAGGTCAGATATAATCCACAGTCTCTAGAGCAAATGCCACCTGAATAATATCTGAAGTAGCTGTAGCATTCTCTGTTCTTTAAGTGACTTATTAATTCAAATGTCTTGGTTTTAAAGATACTTGTAGAAAGGCTGCCTACTCAGTGACATTCTGTTGTCAAGCATTAGCAAACTTCACATTCCACTCAATCATTACTCACAAGCACTTGTCTTTTTTTCAGTTAATAATATAACCATCTTCTTAATATAAGAAGAAAGTTGCATACCATGTAGGTTCTTTTAAGTAGCTGTAAAAAATAGACTACCTACTTACTTGGTAGCCTTAAAAGGCCTCAGAACTGGTGTTTTAAACCCTGCAATAAGGTGCATAGTTCTGTTTCCTGGTAAAAGAACAGGCAATTAATTATGTTTTTGAAAGCTTGACTACAAGGAGAAACATAAAATAAAAAGTAGGGTTTAGCTGTGTTCTAATCTCACCATTCTGTGGCATCTGCTGGCACTCCCTTCTGCCATTCAAACACTGCCCAAGCATTTAACCTGTAAAATAGCTGAAGATCATAAAATATATAAATCTCAGTTCAGGTGGCCTTGGTCCTTCCTAGATTTTTGTCTCACAGTGTTTGTGTGTAGATTAGTTTGTGAAAATTAGGTATAAGATATGAACCTACTTTTCTGGTTTTGTGCCAAGCTGAATTATATCAGGGTAGTTAATGGTAGTTGGCTCCAGGAGATCTGGAAATAATCTGTACCTGAAAGAAAAAAATCACAGCACAGAAGCTGACCAAATGTCAGGCATTCCCCATTGTTTTAAGGATGCTGTGTGCTGATGCACAAGGTGCTGTACACTGTACTCTGTGCAGTGATGGAACACTTGCAAATAGTGAAAATGGGATCACTTTCTATGTCTTAACTGCAGCAAGTGAAACTCAGCACACCTTACATTTTTAATTCTGTTAGCAGGCCTGGCAACAGAAAAATACCAAAGGTGAGGGAAATCCAGGATTATCTTCCCCCCAAATTTCCCGCAGAAGTGCTGTCTAGCTGAAGTTCTGAAAATGAAGAAAAGAACTTTTTTTTTCTTTCCTGACTTTTTTTAGGCAAACTAGTGATCTGTAACAATTTATCCATAGGTCATTTAAGTCACAGCTTTGATAATTTGTTAAAAATTTAATCTCATTTAAATCCATCCCACACACTAATGATAACCTGATTATTACCCAGAATTGGCAGGACTTTCCTCAGTATCCACTCATAAATTCTTCTTTAGGTTAATTCTCTTTTAATACTCTTAATGCTGGATTGAAAGGGGGTTGATTATGTTACTGTGATGGATACAGAAGGAACATCAGATGAGTTGTGACAAAGGAAGACACAACTTCTTAAATTGGTTTCTGTGAACTAGCTATTTCACAGCATCTCTATTGGGATGACCATTTCAGGACAAAAAGAACTCTAATAACATAATGTGGCACAACACCAATGTATTCACTGCACAAAAGAACAATGTGGCATTTACCTATACAGAATATGCTTTTATAAGGAAAGAGCCAAGGGCACTCACAGCCCCTTTAATCTCTGTCAGAAATGTTGCATCCTGAATGAACTCCACTGAGCTGTTGTTTGATTTAACCTTTTCCAGGTAGCCTAATTTGAGTATGTATAGACACAGTGAGGAATAACATTTATGCTGAAGGAGAAGCCTCTACCTGAGCAGTTGCACACAGGTCACCACAGAACTTTACCTGCTGTGACCTGAGTCCTTTTGCACTTCCTTCTTTTATGGATTTGGCCCTGGGTCCCCAGGAGCAGAATCCCAAGCACTGGATTTATTAAAATAAATAATTTAATAGCATGGTAGAGCAGCAGGTCAGTTCAAATTTGGTGTCTCTGCAGAGGGAACCAGAACAAAGAAATAATTAAGGCAATTATACCTTTATAACTCATATACCCACCCCTCCTCTGCTCTTCAAGCACTGTGCATGTACCTCTTGGTGGAATGGTAATTTTTGGTCTGGGGTCTTTTAACACTTTGTTGGATTTTTTTTTTCTCTGTGTTCTTGTCAAGTTGCAGCTCCTGCTGGTGGTTATCACTCCCTTATCTTGTTTGTGCTTCTGGTGCACCTGCCTGCTGGTAGAGCATGGAAAACTAAAAAAGCCCCGGACTCAAGATAAACATTACTTAGCAACAACCAAAAAGTAAGTGTGTTGCCAATTTCCTTCTCATACTAAAGACAAAACACAGCACTGTACCAGATAGTGGGAAAATTAGTAAGAATATTTACTCTATTCCAGCTGAAAACATATCTTGGTGTGAGCTCACAGTTTGCAGCCTAAGGCTGGACCAAATCACACTACTCCTGCTGAGCAGGTAAAGTGAGGCTAAGAACATATTAAATGACACAGCAATATAAATCTATGTAACTCATTTGACACTAAACTTACTTATGCTAAACATTTCTTATTTCTCAACATGTGGGCAGCTCTATCTTATTAACAAGCAAAGGGATTATGTGAGCTCACTGTTACTAAAACAAAGGACTGAATTTGGTGGGCTAAGGAGTTTTTGTTTTGTACCATCCCATTCTGCATGCCCATTGCCCAGCACTGATGTCTGACTCTGCCTTGCCCTACCTAAAAGTTGTTTATTCTTGCTGCATCTGGCACTCCTGAGAATGAGAGATCCTTGTTCTGAGAACTAGGCAAAGGGTTCAAATTCAAGTGTTGGACACCCTGCAGGTAGTCTGCTTTCTCCCTGTTTACAGGCTTGAAGGCCATTGTTACATCTTCTGCAGAAAGAGGTATTGTAAGCCTTGGAGTGGTTAAAGCCAAGATCTTTAAATGGGTCGGGGAAGTCACAAGAGGAAAAAAGGTTGCAAAATTATAATTAAAACTTAAAAAAAAAATATGATTGAAGAGAAACAGCATATATGAGGTCCTTTTAAGGAGATGGGGGAAAAAAAGGAAACCCCTTTTGATAAAGTAGACTAAATGCTGTCCTGTTATATGCTTAAGAGAGAATCTCTTTATACCAAGACAAAAGAAAATTGCTGTGGGTCAAGGTAGTGTGATTTGCTTTTTTTTCCACTGACTTGCTACCTTTTGCAGAGATGACAAGCATAAAAGTCACATCATTGCAAAATCTGTTTCTTCAGACTAAATTAACTCCCTCACAAATGGGCAGCAATTTATGAGTTGAGTCCTTTTGGTGAAGGGTGCATGAAGAGCATTCACTCACCATGGATTAGACAGCCAGAAGATGAGTGAACTATTATTCACATGATTCAATAATCTAACATCACAGGCAATTGATGCAATCCTTCTTCTTTATTTGGTCAAGGACAAAAGGCCTGATTCTAAAACTTTTAGTGGAGACAGTATCTAGTTGTGGAAATAGTGCCTTGGCTTTACATGGGATAATTGATTTAAAAGTCTGGACTCAGAAGTGATGGTAAAATTTAAATTCATACTTTTCCTTTTGTTCTGGCCTGTGTAGACACTGTGCTGTAAAGTCTGCCATGGCTAGCAAGGGTTAAGTGGAACACAAGAAGAATTACAGATCCCTTGTGAAATTATGTGAAATAAATTTTAAATTGCATTGCAATAATATTCTTCAAGTATCATCTTAGAGTAAGTAAACCCTTGTAATGTAATTGCTTGCCCACATAATAATTGCTGAGATGTGTGATTAGAAGTTGAAGTGTCACTTTGCATGTGTCACAATTTTTTATTCTGCATGAATATAGCACCCATCCATCATCTGGAATTCTTTTTTCATGCAACTTTAACACCAGGGTGTTCCTTGGAGTCCACAGACATATGCTATATTTTAGAACAGTGTTCTAAGTTGGCAATGTTTCTGTTGATTTATGTGAATGATTAGACAATTGGTTTATGCCTGGGACTGATACACTGTCTACAAGCCCAAGAATCCAAATTTATTACTCTCTAAATCAGTAGGTTTTTCTTAAATAAAACATATGTATATAAATAAATACCTATTTTATATATAGGATTTTTTCTTGTGCTTTTAAGCACTTTTAGCTCAGCAATAACAAAAACAGCTCTATATTATCAAGCCTGTGTTCAGCAGAAATTCAAAACACAGCCTCATATTAGCCACCGAGAAGAAAACTAACTATACCTTAGCTCAAATCAGAAGAAGCTATAAGTTTACTTATTTCTAATGCAAAACTTATGAGTGTTTTTTCTCTGTTATTTCTCATTAAAACTTTGGCAATTTACCCAGACAGCCACTGCACGACTCTTGTGGATTTTATCACCTGACTTAATCTTTGTCGTGCTACAACAAGGGCATTTTTTAAATCACAGTTTACTGTCAGTGGGTATCACTGAGCCGAGGCATTTTTCTCTTAGCCAGCACAGAGTGTTCTGCTGGAAGTTTTCCCTTCCTCGTTTCCAAAGGCACTACTGTTCTTTGTAGTTATCATTCTCAGCAAATCAGACATCTCTGTAGGGTTAACCCTGCTTGCCTGAGCTTTTCCATGAAGAGCACTATTACCACCTTGTGGCTATTTAAGCCATCTATTACACTCAGGAGAATAGTGCTGGAGTATATTGCAGCCTTCTAAATTGTCAAACTTCTCTGCATTATCTTTTCTTTCACCTGCATGCACAAAAACTGAGAACTAAAGCATAAAGAACAAACAGCCCTAACATGATCTACCTAATATTTTAAATCAGAAAAAATTAAACAAAGAAAGCCACAAACCCTTGATCCTCCAAATATCTGAAACTTATCTGAAGCTTACCAAAGTTTAGCAAGCTGTGGTTTTTTACCTTTAGGAAAAAAAAAAGTCCAAAAGGGTTGTGAGACTCTCCTGAAACACACTGGTTTAGTAACAGCTAAGGGAAAAATTGTTCCCATGTTCATGGTGAACAAAGTGCTGGTAGAAAAGGCACAGCTGAAGAGAAGATGAGGCCAGGAATATCGTGTACTGTCCCCTCCATGTCATTTTGCTGGCACATGGCACCAGGGAGCTCAGAAGGGAAGTGCCATAAGCAAAACCAGAGTTTCCTGGCTCTTTTCAGAACATACCTGTACATTCAGAGTTCATCTTTTTATTCATAGCTTCCTTCTTCTAAAGGAAGGTCCTTCCTGCTGCAGGCTATAATTTCAGCTTTTTATGTGATTTTAGCATTATTAACCCCAACAGGAAATGAAAGTTCTGCAAGAATTTTTCTGGATAGCACGAGGGTAAGGTTTTCAGAAGGTGATGTGAGTCCCTAGCATAATTTTAAGCATTGTGGTGCCAAAGTCTGATAATATTTCAGAGGAAATTCAGGTGATGCCTGCATCACCCAGTCAGGTGTGGGGGTCCAGGCAGAGCCTTGGCACAGCCACCCCTGACTGGCTGTGGCTGCCAGCACAGGGTGTCCTGTGCTGTATGGCCCAGAACCTGCAATCACGTTGCTCTTGACACTTTCCTGGCAGGTTTTTGCCCGTGAGATGTCAGTGAGTTCATTTTATTTGCTGGATAACATCCCATTTTTGCTGAGAAATAGGTAAACCAATAGCAAGACAGACAAAACTTTGATAGCATAAGTTATTAGTGTTCTCCATGCTTTCACCTGCAGAGGGGATTTATTTTGCTGTCCTAAGATTAAGACATGTATAAAGGTGAATTTATAAGAGCACAAAAGTTCTTGCTTTAATAATGGTTCATATTTCATATAACTAATTAAAATTCAAATCTTATTGGTAATCCAATACTTGACTTCTTTGCATTGTCTAATAAATCCAATAGAGTGTGTTTCTGCATCTCAAAATAACTTAACACCTCCAAAAATGTCCTCAAATCATTATTGAAAATAAAGGATTAAAATCCTTTATTGCTTTAATTCTTCTGAAGAATACACCCCAAGTCTATCAACAGATGTGACTCCACTATGAATTCACAAAAGGTAGTGTAGTGAAAAATATTCAGTTATTTCCCCACAAAGGAAAGCCTCCTTTCTGTCTGGCTGAGGGGAGGAATAAAGCTTATGGTTAATAACTACTACAAATGATAGAAGGAAAAAAGCAAGTTACATCTTCTTCCCTTTATCCAGTCAGCAATATCTGATTTATCAACACTGTCACAAATAATAATTTTTGATAATTACTATGTTTTATGCTAAAACATAGCTAGAATGGGGAGAAGAATATCAAATTAATGATTAACATGACAAAATTATTATGTCTAATTAAACAGATGGTTGAGAGCTCTAGTAAACAATAAAATACTGTGTGTAGTGTGCACTGCAAAAGGAATTCAAATAAAAATGGACTAGATAGCAAAGTGTAAATATTTTGGGGGGAAAAGTGTTAGACAGTTGGAACTAAATGAAATTAAGTAAAATTTCACTGATATGAAATAAAAAATACACAGAGTATAATTTCTTCAATGGCTGGAATCAGTAGATGGTTCTGATAGCACAAAGTGACAGCAGGGATTAATGAACAACATGCTTTGCAGCAGGAGGAAAGGAGGAGTATTGCTGATAGAGTAAGGGTCACTATAGTTTTATTTCTGACTTTTTTTTTAATGTAAGATCTGAGATTTGTTAAAATGAATTTATTTTAATCACTTTGCTGCACTGGATGGAGTCGAACCTTAGCTAATATAAGTAAATGTACTTTCGAGGTCAACAGTACCACTGCAGTTAATTTCATAGGTCAGGATTTAGCATTTTATGTGGTATTTGATGAGCTTTATTTTAAAACAGTGGCTAAGTGGGTAATCAGCAGGAAAGCCAAGCAGGCACAATTTACAAATCCGAGTTTAGAAAAGTGGTGCAAAAATGTAACATTTAACTGCAAAAACATGGTTATTTTTCCTGTCTGCTTCTACTGGTTCTCTAAGCCTTAGGGCCTGGGTTCATTCTGCTTGATTTGGAGGAGGAAATCCAAATGTCTCATTCAAAAGGTGCTCTGGATCCAGAGCCAGTGCCCACACTCTGCTAGCAGGGAGCAGATTCAAATTTCCTTTTTCAGAACTGCCCTTTTCATTTCCAGAGCCCAGAGTGCCTGTAGAGAGCTCTAGCAGCAGTTATTCAATCTAAGTGTCCTCAAACTCTGATTTGCAGGCAACATGCATCAAATTCTCACAGAAACCTTTGGAGAATACTTTAGGAAGGATTTTAATTGCTGCAGAGAGCAACAGACATGAAAACTATCAGAAAGCTAATGATTCCTCAATCTACCAGCTTTTAGATCAGAAGTTGAAGAAGAACCAGGGAACAAAATCAAATTGCAGAAAGATCTTAGGGAAGCAGGGTGTGATTCCCTGTGCTGTCATCTGAATAAACAGTAAGCCAAGAATACTCCTGAAGATGTAACAGAGGAACTTATATTGATGTAAATAACTGAAGCATCAGTTTTAAGAAATGCTAGCTTTAATATTGATAAATGTAAGTAATAGCCATAATGTTCATAAATCTGATCAATTATTTTCCAGTAGAATGATTTTTAATGGAATAGAATAATTTCAAGGAAATGCAATATCTCGTGTACCTTTTGAAGGGGAAATTATAGAAGTATTATGTTCTGAATTAATTATATTTGTGTTGGTAAGTGATACATAGGCAACACTTATTTTAGAAACTGTAAAAATATCCAATCTGTTGGTAACAGGTATTTTAGAATTTCTCTTCAGGCAGACATTCTATATGAGACTCGTGTCTCCTAGCACTCAGAAAGGCTGTATGATTTATATATACTTAATTAGAAAATAATCTGTGGAGATCAATTAAATTAGAAATGCATAAGTGGAATCTGAAGGGAATTTGATAAAGTTTTAGGGAATAAGTTTTTTGATACCATTTTTTCTCCTTTACAAGCAAGGAGATAAAATAATTCCCATCTTTGTTTCAGCTCTGGCTTTTCACAGCTCAACTCTGGGAGGTTCTGAGTGTGCATTGACAAATGTCCAGTGCTCTGAGGTATTAAAAACCTTAACAACCTGTTATTTGTATACCCAGCTGCTGAATCTGGGTAATAAAGGCATCAGTGAGGTGTACTTTTCTATGGTTGGGTCACACTCAGACCTCATACAATTAAGTAACAGAATTATTATTTGCATTTATTTAAAAATAAGTGAAAGAACACAAAATAGTTACAGAAGTCCTGCATCGTTAATGTACTCTGTGAACTGGTGAAAAATTGTTCTGCTATTAACACTTGAGTCTAAACTTTCAGCTAATCCTTTTAGGCTTAGGAAACTCCTGAGGTAATCTGCATTCTGGACAAACTGCAAAATAATTCTCTAACTTGCTTCCATTTTGCGTCACATAATTTTTAAATAATTTAAATATTTTAATAATATTAATAAATATTAATATTATAATATTAATAAATGTTTTTAAATAATTTGAAATAATTTAAAAATACTTTTGCCACTTTTTTGGGGAGTTATTGATGTGTTTCTTCACATGTTCTCTTGTATCATATCTCCTCATATCCTTGGAAATACAAAAGAGCACTTAAGGATATGTCAGAATCTTTTGTAAACAGACTCACACCAAGCTCCTCTGTGACCTCAGGCAAAAGGAGCTGTAGTTTGAACCGTGGTAACAGTTCAGACTGGAAGCAGGATTCTGGCAACCCCAATATCAAACCCCCTCAAACATCCCCAGTACTGAGTCCTACCTAATTTTTCTATGCCAATGCTGCAGTCTGACCTTTACATGAGTAGACAGGTGGGAAAATGCAGGTATCCTGTCAGCTCCCTGATGGCTTCCTCATCTGAATAGACTCTTCTGTGCCAGCTGTGCCACCAGAAATTCCCCCTTTTATGCTGAACTGATTTGCATTTAAACAAGTTTTAATGAGAATACCTGGCAGGTAGGTGAAACACTGTATAAAATTGTAGGGGCTTTTTGTTATAGGTAGTGCTCAGAATTCAGTATTTCTCCAGAATTTTTTAGCCAAATATATGTGATTTCCAAGTTTCTGTTGTAAACTGGCATCAGATGTTGAAGGAGTCTTGTTTAATTAATCCCTGGATCAGGTCCTAAGGGTTGTTTTATAGTTCTGTGCTCTCACGTACCTAATTTGGTCTGAAAAAAATTTAATTAAACATTTGAACCTTGAAGGACTTTTCTTCCATTAATATAACTGTTTCAGAACCTGTGGCTTCCACAAAGTCCTGTGCCACAATTTAATCAGGAGATGTATGGAAAACACTTTTCCTGAGTGTGGAGTTTAAAAGTATTACTTGATAATTTTATCATCATTTGGCATCTAATCATTATATCTTGGGTTACAAGAAAAGGCACTTTTAGCACAACATTTAAGATTCTCATCTCCCACCTATTCAGTTTCTCTGTGTATGAAAGTCACTGTAAAAATATTTGTCACTTTTTCCCATGGCTTTTCTGTCCTGATAGTGATTTTTTTCTCTGCAGTGAAAAAATTCTCCAGAACTGTGGTTGGTATAAAAATTGGGAATGGTATCTTTTCATTGTAATTCCTACTATTCCCTTTGGCTTTCTTTCCACTGTTGAGGTTTAAAAAAAAACATTTTTAGAGGACTGTGTACAATGAGTCTTATATTTCCAGACATAATTTGGAGCATCAGTATGCGTATGTAAAATTAGAGTTGTTTTTCTCTGCGTACATAATTTGCTTCCATCAGCATTTAATCTCATCTTCCATTTTATTGTCCAGTCATTCAGCATCATGCAAGCCTTCTGTTCATTGTCAGAGTTAAATTTGCATGAAGGGTAATTTCATATCACTGGCAAACATTACAAGAAATACTTACTCTTTTGGGGTTTTTTAATTTGGCTTTTGTCTGTAGTGTAAATATAAGTTTAACCTAATCCTACATGGCAATGGAATAGAATATATGCAAATAAGCAATGAATTCTATTACATAGAAAAGGGGATTTTTTAAATTCTTATTTTCTATGGAAATGTCACATTCTTTTATTGTCCATTTGCCCCATTGAAACTTACTGTTTTCAAGTTGTGGATTAAAGGACATTAATTGGACATTTTTATTGGATGTTTGTCCAAGAGGTTCATTATGGAAATATTATTCCAAATATTTGCTGAATTTATGTTTGAGATGAAGTGATTTAAGATATATTTTAAATAAAATTACTGTTCATAAAATAGTAATGTTACTAAAATTGCAAAATTGATCCTCCTTACTGTGGTTTCCCCACTTCATATTTGCAAAGATAAGAAGCATTACAAGGGTGAAAAAACAAGCTGAAAACTCTACCTGTCTCTATTTCAGAATATTATCAAAATGTGTTTGAATGCAGAAATTATTAAATGAAAGTATGTGGACTGCTTTTGGTAATAAGTTTATAATAATCTGGTTTCTATAATACATACATATAACAGTGCAGCACAATGTAAAACCTTGTTTAGACAGTGCTGTAGATCTTCCTGGTTCTATGAGTTTTCCACTATTTCAAATAATCTCAAATTTCAGGATTTTGAATAACTGTTCTAACAGGGTGACTCCAACTCTAAGGAGCTGAAGATATGCTAATTGGATCAAATAATAACTGTTTTCTAATTCTATCCTATTGTTTCTAATTTTTTATCTTTTTTGAAAAGGAAAGAAATTTGATGCTAAAATGAAGTTCCTTTCATTTGATCATAGATTCAGCTGCTTTGCCAGAAATGGATTGGTACTGAATTCTTCAAATAGATCCTGGATTTAACAGTCAATGAGCCAAAGTCCATGGAAGTCAATGAAAAGAAAACCTCTTGATTTTAGTGAGCTCTATTTCAAGGTTATGTGAGAAGTGTGGACATTACTAGTGGAGATGAGAGTTTGGACTTACTGAGCTATACTAATGTACAGATGTTAAACTTCACTTTGTTTTGTTTTGTTTTTTTTTTTTCACATTTTGGGAAGCCCATAAATTTGCCAAATAATGTTGAACTAGCAGCATGTATATTAGCAGTGTATACTTTTTTCATTACTCTGAAAAAACAAAAAGAAATCCAGTAAAACAGTGTGAAGGGCTTGCTCAGAAGTTCACTGGATCTGATATGAAGTTATTTTCACACTTTGGAAAGTGAGAACATCAGACATGAGATCAGAGGCTGAGTGACTCTCAGAGGAAGAGCACAGCCTGAATAGCTGGGTGGGTACAAAGTACACACTAGTGGCTTGGATTTTAGAATTCTGCTGTGCTGAAAGTGAAAAACAGATTAGATAATAAAGGTCTGCAGATTTTCTGTCAGTCTGTGCACTCCAGTGCATGTCAGCATTTTGAAAGGATGAGATTTCATTGCACTGTGCAGAGGCTGAAAGTCATCTGAATATGAAAAACCTTTCTAAGGTTCTGTAACCTCTCAAACCTTTCCTCAGTCTTGATCTGACATTTATTGTGTGCAGGCCAAGCATCCTGGTCCAGTACATCAAAGCTGTTTTGCATGGCTTAAACATGGATCCAAGTGCTTTTCTGGACTCAGAATGAAGCCTCCCATGAAGTGTATTTTTAATCTTGCAGCAGCCAGGAGGTTTCTCCATTAAGATTGCAGCCCCAGTGTTCTCAATGACATGGGAATCCTACACAGAAGATTTGAGGAAACCTGCACAGAACACTAAAATTTGCATTGCATCCAGGTATGCTCCAGCCAATGGGCTGGAGTACAGATCAATAATATGAAATTTATTATGCACAGGAGTTTATGTCATGTCTATGAAAATATGAACAGGAGGTAATGTTTCCTTGAAGCAGAGAAGTAATGACAGGTCTGTGACTTAAAATGATTCTGCATGGCAGCACTCTGAAGTTTTTTTTCTGTTATTTAAAGTACCCAATATATATATATGTGTGTATGTGTTTTATTATGCTCTAATACTGCAGAGTATAGATGCAGTGTAATCTTACAATTTACCCCAGGCTTTCTATATGATGCATTGTGTGCTGGTATGTACATACTTTTAAAATGAAACAACTTTGTTGCTCTTTATTTTTATTTTATCATTTACCTACAGAAAATATTTACCAAAGCAAAATTATACACGATGACATTGCAGGAGAGGGACAGAAGGAAAAAAAAAGGCAAAAAATAATCCAACAAACCAACCAGAGGGCAGAACATTGTTTACCATTTATCAGATAAGTGCAAACTATACTTCTTAACTTCATGTCATTTTGGTCTTTTGTTTAGAATTCAGTCTAAATCTACACTGCAACAAAATTAAAATGCATTCTTCAAGACTGGTTCATTTCCTCTGGTGTAGGTAGCTTGTCAAGTGCTCCAGCCTCTGAAAAACAGAAGAAAAAAGATAATTAATACACATGTAAGTATGCATATTTAACTTAGCAGTTAATTAATGAAATCCAGTTTCAGTAATACAAATTTTTAATACTTTTCTCAACTATAAAAGACAAATCTTTGAACTTGTCATATTTTAATTTATAAAATACTGGGGTATTTTCTTTTGACTGTCAATAATATCTTCCTGATACAAACTCAACATTTTAGAAACAGCAGTGACAGAACAACAATTACATTAATTTTATTATGTCGATTGCTATTGCTGGATCCCAGCATCTCATAAGACTTAATATTATCCAATTACAGCTGGCATGTTGCTCTTTATGAGAAGCACTTAAAGGGATGAAGGCCACTTTTAGTTATTACCACGGTGCTTCTAAGCAGTAAAAATACTGCCTTTTTCTTGCAGATTAAAATATATATCTAATCTGAATAACTATTGCCTGAATCTGAACCCCATGAGTGGGGTTGTTCCCCCTTCCCCCACCAAGGAACATACCTAAAGCAATGCATTTAATGCAGTAAAGTTTCATTTAAGCAAATGTGTTTGAGGACCTCTATCATTAAAAAAGATGGTTTTCACCTACTTAATTTACAATTCTGGGTTTGTGTAAGAGTTTGTACTAAGCCTTTCCAATAAATATTGTTAAAAGATAATATGTGATAACATTCTATGTCTGTTGCAACTTGAGACTACAAGAACTATGTCTGCAAAAAGCCAGATCTGGAGATTCATTCTTTGTTTTTCATGAGGACATGGTAATGCCACCACCTTTTCTAAATAAAAACAACTGTTTGTCATTACTGTCCTAAGAAGGGAGCCTTTTAAGCTCTTTTGTTGCAGGGAAGAAATAATTTGTAGGTGTGTGAGATGCTTTTTATTTTCTTGTCTGATTTAGCAGCTTTTAGCCTACTCAGAAGGTGGCTGAGCTTATTTTACACCCTTTTTGCTGTGTCCAAATATTGATTTTACTTCCTAGGCTCACCCAGCAGAGTAAAGGATAGTTTTGGGCTCTTTCTTCACAGTGGTACAACAAACAAACTACTACTTTGTCCATAGTAAATATATATGCTAACAATCTACTTCATACATGTACTTGATTTATTTCAGGCCCTTAGGAGTAGCTATAAAGATGTTTCATTTTCAAATACAAATTCAATTCCATAAACACTGGGTTCACATTTTCAGTAATGAGAATTATCTTCCTTCAGTGGATACAAATAATTCAGAAAACAATGAGTAAAAAGCATCCCAATTATGCAGAAAATGAACCAATCTGTTGAAAGTCTCTTTTCATAATGAAATTAAAACACAAATGTACCACAGTTCCACAGCATACGCTTAGCAAAAAGTTGCTTATAATTTGTTGTATACAAAAGTAAGAACATGGAAGTTACCAATTTATTGAATTGTCTACTTTTTGAGACAGAAAAATGCCTCAAACATTTGCAGTTGAATAACTTTTTTCTACCTGTTGGTTTCTTTGCAACTATCTATTATGGTTTTATACCTTTTGTAGACAAAATGAAGAAGAGCTGAAGAGGTTTTTAAAAGCTGAATATTGTGTGTGTTTGGGGTTTTTTTTTAAAGCAAAATGAAAACCCAGAAGCAGATAAATTTCTTCTTCACTGAATTCCAGAGTAAAGTTTCCACTCTTACAGAATCAGCTGTAAGCTCAGCATTTCAATTCCTCTCACAACTGTGAGGCTGTACAGACTTTGTACTTCAGGGCATTCTGAGCTGTTTGCCAACATTCAGCTTAGTCTTGTTGCAATTTTGTCTACAGCTTTATTACAGAATATGTGCAAAAAGGGAGATGGGTTTCTTTTGTCACTAACACATGATGGAATCAGACCTCTGCTACATCAGATCTCCACTGAGCTGCAATGCCTCAGGATCACCTGCACTCTGTGTCTGCAAGTGATGCCAGAGGTGCTGTTGCAGGTCTTGCACACTCAAATCTTCAGCAGATATGTACATTAAGGGACAGTTTTGCCTCCTCAGTAAATTTCCTACCAGAAACTGGGAAAGATTAAAAGGTGCTCACTAACCTTTCAGATGCAAGTAAGTCAAAAATTCAATTACTGTGCGCACAATGTTTTCATCAGCCAGGGGTCTTCCAAGGTTCCCTGTAGAACAAGCTGGTTGTTACTCACAGTTAACATGGTTCAAAGACACATCATATGAGATATTGTGGCTAAGTTTATGAGGAATCTGGGGAGGGGAAAAAAGCCACCAAAACTATCTGAAATTCCTTTTTCCTTAAAATCTTTGCTGGAAAACCTCATTTTGTGGAAGGGCAAAGCCTACTCGTAAGTAGGTAACTGTAATTCTCAGAATCAAAATCACCCAGCCTTGTATGCCATTGCTGCATAGCAGCTGCTTTGACACCTTAATGGATGTGGTCTCTAGGCCTTTATGATTTCTGTTGCAGAAGAGAGTTATCCTCTGTTCCCTGCTCTCTCCCTTGTGTCCACCTTAGCCTGCAGGGATAGGTTACATTTCAAATTTAGAAAACAAATTCATCAGCTTTACAGAGCAGTTAAAAGTTCATTCATATAGCCTGATTTCATTCCAAATGAGCCTTTCAAGTGATAGAGAAGTGATTTGTGGCCCAAAACCTTGGCCTGGCTGCTTTTCTAAAAGTACAGAAAGCTGTTTTTCACATAGGTATCTAATCCAATACACTTGTCTTCAAGCTTGTGAGAATAGCTTTTTGGTGCTATTTTAATGGCCTAATGGTTGCTTGTTATTGCACTTTTGAGAAGGATGCTTTCTGCATCTGAAAATTAGAGAAAAAAATATCAGCTGGGAGTTGGAGGAAGACACCTTGCTATTTTTAGGAGGATGGAGAACTGCTCTCTATTAAGAACAAATGGTAAATAATTTCCCCAAGATATTTAACTCTCTGCACACAGATGTGGGTACCAGAACCAACAGTCCATTATTACATCACTGAAAACATTATCAGATGGGTCAGGAGGCAGACTGAGCTCTGTAGCACAAATTTAAAACATTGATCAGAGTGGCAAGGGGCAGAAAGGTTTCTGGTAAAAGGAGAATAAGCATTTAAGAATGCATTTAATAGGCTTACACCTAAAAATCTTGTCTTCCAGTCTTTGAACTCACACTAAGACATTATTATTTGAATGAATAATACTCTTTTATATGAATTTTTCCTTAGCTTTTATTCGCACCTAACCTGTTATGGATTTTTGTTGTTATTATATTAGTCACATTTTAATCAAGATTTTGTTATCTATGTGAAATTTATTGGATAAATATTTTTTCCTCCATGACTCAGAAATATTGTCCTTATGTATTGCTCTGCTATTTACCTTAATTCTGCATAGTGAATAACTTGCAGATTTCAGTAAACAATTTTGATCTTGTAACTTGAAGATTTGACCAGTTATGCTCAGAGATGGTTGTAGTTTTGTTGTGGGTTTTTTTTTGCTAGACCTAGTGTTAAGTCCCTAATACAGGTTACAAATTTTTCTAGGTTATCTGGAGAGCTTAGGAATTTTGCAGCATTCCTTCAAGGAGAGCACAGTCCTTTGCATGAACTCTTTCAAATTAATAAAATAATATGTGCAGATATTGTAGTTTTAAGAAGCTTTTGCAAATAATCAGGAGAAATTCTTCATTTTCAATTAAAATAATATACTGATTACCTTATGCATTTCTTATGCATTATATATATATATTTAAATCTCCTTTGGGTAGGAACTTTGTAATAAACTTCAGCTTCAAATAAACATTTGGGGAGGGAAGAGAATTAAGTTCATAGCAGAGGCAGCTGTGTAATTTTGAAGTCTCATTCTGACAAGTTTGGTTAAGTTTATCTGCAATTGTGGAGGCTTAACAGTACCCAGCAAGAAAGTTCCATAAACCCTAAATTCATATTGCTGTAAGGGACCCGGGATATGCACAAATAGCAACATGTTGCACAATGATCTCTACTGCTGGATTACAAATCCCTTATTTTTACATTGTTTCTGACTGGCCATATATTGTTTTAATCCTCGTATTTGACACAGCAGGGTTTGTTTCTTTTCCTTAAAAACTAACAAAAAAACCCCTAAAGCACAGCACCAAAAAAATACCACATACAAACCCCAAACCCCCACTCTGTAAATGTGCCAGAACTGAACTGACAGTCCTTCAGAGAGCGTTAACAATTAAGAAATGTATTAATTGTATTAAACTTCTCTTTACGAAGTATACATGTATGAGATTGTAATTAAGCACATGTCCTTTATTTATGAACTTATTTAGTGTTAACTACATTTGCACTGTTCTAGGTGTTTTTTAAAATAGGCTCCAAAACCTTTGTTTTGCCCCCATTAGTGCAGAGGTACTCAGGAAGTATTCTGGTCACTTCTATCAGCCTAAGGGTGAGGTTCATTCCAGCTCACTTTAGATGCCTGCAGCAGGTTTAGTGTCTCCTCAGGAGGTAAAACAGGTTTTTTTAGAAGTTTCTGCACCTTATCCTGAAATATGTGTTCAAAATAAAGCCTAAAAATTGTCATCTTCTCTTCATAAGGGAGTCTAGACATATATTTTAGAGGCCCAGCTTTGGATGACAAATCCAGAACAAGGCTGCACCCTTTTCATTGTCATTTGCTAAATTCTGACACATGCCACATCTAAGCATTTTGACTTCAGCTGTGACCAGGTTCTCAATCTTTGAAAGAAGATAAGCCACTCTGCTTAATCATAGGAAATACTGAGACTGTATTTTCTACAGCCTTCATTACTGAAGTCACCTTTATGGACTCCTTTGCAAAAAAACAATTAACTCTGGAGGGGCTAGAGTGGCATTTGAAATACTTACTTGAACATAAGAAAAGAGAAAAAAAATGTTTTTTCAAAGCAATATGATCTATTACACATTTAAAGCAAAAAAAATTATGATATATTTTCCTAATCACTTAGATATTGTAATCTATGACAATATAAAGATCACGCTGAGTGGCCAAATGTAATTTTTCTTCCTTTCATATGTTTATTAGGATTTCTGTTGAAATGCAGAAACGGTTTTGTATCCAAGTAAATAAATTACTTAATATAAAAAACAAATCAAAAATGCTTGTTTCCAGACCTTCATTACCTGCTTTAATATCCTCATCGGGCGGTACATCACGTTTACCAGTGAAACCATGGTTGTCATTAAAAGATCTGTGGTTATCTACTGCATCTGATAAATAAGTTAAAAATCAGAGGAGTTAACTGACTCAGTAAAAGCTGATCAATATGACATGCAACAAAGGATAATTCCTATTATCCAGTCTTAGATGTAAAATAGAAGTCTTTGACAAGCACATCTCCCCATGTTTTTTTTTTTTTAATTTGCTTAGATCTGCTTTGGGCAAATATACTTCCATTCATTTGCAGAAGCAGTTAATACATTTAAGAGGTAAACTTAATTCCTTTTTTTTATGTCTCCTTATTGTTAGCTAAAAAGAATGAAGAATGTCAGAGTAAGTATGTGTAGTATTTGTCTATATGTTACTAAGACGGAAAATACAGAAACATTGGTGATGAATGTAATCACATTCACAAGAATTGATGGTAAAAGGACAAATATTTGAGACAAATTAGTTCTGCATTACTTTCCTTACAACCTACATTTGTTATGTCCACCCACAAACCAGTACTCCTGTATTTTGAATACCTTGTATATTGATTTTTTACATAGTGAACGGTTAACAGTCTTGAATTTGCAAGTTATTGTTTTAATTTATTTTGCTTTAATTAAAAAAAATATAAAGTAGTCTTATAAAGTCAAGTAGTGAAAGTTTGTAAAAAGATTTAAAGGTGAGATCTGAAATACATGGAGAGGTACACATTTTGTAATTCTGCCCATGATGTATATGATGCTATAAGGTTTTTTGAAATTTCTTGTGGTGACATATTTGTCATATGAAAATTACAGTTCAGAAGCACAAAATGTGAGCAGATGTGTTTCTGGACATAAGGCTTCCCACAACACTTCTTTAGAAAAGAACAGCTGTTGTCTCAGACACCTCAGTTCTATGATAGGCATGTAACAAACATATAAACAAGTGTTTTTCCAAATGAGTTTGTTCAGTCTTGCAGATTTAGACAAAATTGCTGTATTCAGAGAAGTGAATAACAAAATTTTTGCATTTTGTAATAATGAAAAAATAAGTGCCTCACTTACGTGGCCCAAGTAGATAACCAGCACTATTCAAAGTCCAACCCCTTTTGTCTTTCGCCTTAAAGGAAAAAACCACAAGTATGTTATTGCACAACCTACACTCAAAAGGACATTCTCTTAGCAGAAAGAGTTTTCTGAAGGCTCAAAATTAAGAAAAAATATTTAAAAATAAAGCAAATCATATTGAAGTAAATATTCATGGTGAGCTCTTGCCCCCTCCCTGTCTAAGTCTATAGTGTTGCTATTGACTTCCATGTGGTTTGACTGTTTCACACCACAAGTGATGACTGCAAATCACACTTTAGAGGCAGAAATTTTGACTTTATACATGAAGTTCATATTACCATCTGATAGCCACCTCAGCAAACAGCAATGCTTCTTTTTCTTGCTTGGATTTACATGACAGCCTCTTCATAAAAGAAGTCCATATGTACCTCATCCTTTCGGAGGAAGGTGGGACACCCATTCAATTTTGGTCTTGCAACTAGACATTCTTAGTCATAGTAATTTTTTTTTTACAAGAGAGCTAGTATTCAAAAGCTCCAAATTCTTAGCTAGGAAAAAAAAAAAAAAAAAAAGGCAAATTGTTTATAGCCCAAGATGGTTTTGAGTGCTGTACCCTTTGCAATCCCTGTATCTAAGAACAGTGTGTATCCGTGGGAGGTTCGCGGCTCCTCGCTAGCTGAGACGCGGGTACTTACTGAGAAAACCAGCCCGAGTGTTTCCGAGAGGGCGGCGCAGAGCATTAAAGACAGAAGCAGGAACGCGGTGCCCCTCTGCATCTGGAACAAACCGCAGCGGGGTAAGCGCTCTGCCCGCCCGGGGCGGCTGGCTGGGGACCGGGTGCGAAGGGGCTCCCCGGGGCCGGGCAGCCCAATTCCCGCTGGGAGAGGGGCCGGGGCCGCGGGTACCTTGAGCTGGGCGGTCTGTCCCTCGCCGTGCTCCCGTGGCGTGGCCGCAGCGGGGCTGGTCCCACGGCGAGCGCTCACCGCATGGCCGCGGCCCCGCCGCGCTCCCGCCGCGCTTTATGGCTGCGGAGCGGCCGCGGAGCCGGAGCCGCCCCCGCCTTCCCCCGCCTCCCCCGGCCAGCCCCCGCTCTGGGGAGGGCAGAAACCCCGGCAATCCAATGAGAGGTACTCGGGAGCGCGACGCGGGGAGCCGGCAGCTGCCATCGCATCAGCCCTGCCCTGTGCCTCCGCCCGCGGCATCGGGGGCGGCGGGACAGGGGCGCGGCAAGGGAGCGCACAGCACTTGTCACAGACTCGGGTACGGGACAGTGCCTCAGAGAAGGCACTGAGAGGAGGTTCCCGAGAGAAGGCACTGAGAGAAGGTTCCCGAGAGAAGGCACCTGAGAGGAGGACTCCGCTCTGCTCTGCTTCCGAGCACCGCAGCTCCCTGCGGTTCACCCTGCAATCCCTTCGGCCCGTGCCCGCTGTCCAGCATCAGGGAGAGGAGCTGCTAAGGCTCTGCGCTTCCTGCCGCTCTGTGCCCGAGACGCGGCTTCTTTCAGACACGCAGAGCTTCTTTTATGTATTTTATATATAAAAGTCCGGGATTTAGCTCTCTCCAGTGACCAGACTAGCCCTGGCCCATGCGTTTATAACTAGTGGAGTTTCGCCAGTTCGCTTATCTATCTGTGGACATTGTACATACAATTGCCGGTAGGGACAGAAAACTATGTAGCGTAGGATAAGTGCTTTTTGTTTGTATTACTCTTACGTATTGTTATTTAATTTTTTTTTTTTACTACCTTATATTTTTTGATAAATAAATTAGATGATAGCTAGGGACGTAGGGTAGCCACAAGCCAGTTAGGTAACTGATAGTGAGTAGGGACAGTTTCCTATTATTTCATAACGCGTCAATTTAAAACCGAATCGGACCAAATTATCGGACTTGTCCAAGGTGGACGGGCTACCCTTTACTTTAACCCGGAAAAGGAACATATATTATCTATATGTGTTCGAAAAATAGCTGCAGTTACAGATGGTATTGGGATGTGCAAAAGTGAATTACAAAGCAGAGATTCCTATATTAGTTCCATTTTTCACCCCTGCCAAATTGCACTTTCTCTACGACAAATTAATTTGTTCACTGCAAGTCAAATTAATTTCTCTTTCAATGGGAAAACACCAGAAATGTTGCACAGAATAAGTTATACTTACAGCTCCTTTTCCAGAAACTGCTAGAGAGTCTCTGCAAACTTTTGAATAACACACTTATCATTCACTAGTTTAAAAGCAAATTTTTTTTATTTTAATGTAGCATAATGTTCATAAGCCAAGCTAGCAGCAGCAGCTGTGTCTTGTATTTCTATTTCCTACCCTCTTTTGTTGGATGCAGTAGGGCTGTAATAGTCCAACCTTGTCTTTGGTTCTCTGAGCAAAAACTTCTGGGATAAAGTTTATTTTATGTAATTCTTAAATGCTGATTTACATACATGGGAAGCTCAGCTTTGCACATGTTATTTGGTACTGTTTATCATTTGCTGAAGGTGTTCTCTCAGCTAGTGCATGATCCTCACAATTCAGATTAGATAGAAGTTGAAAATAGTAATATAATTTTTGCAAAGTGATGTTGTCCTCTATCTTATCAAAAATGCACTTTTGACTGAAATTCCCTAGCTTTCAGCTGTTAAACTCCACTAAGTAATTTTTGAAACATGAAACTTCTCTGTGCCACAAAATGTTTTCTTTTGTTATGTTATTTGAAAAAAAAAAAGTTACATCAAGAGATGTCCAATTTTGCCTTCAAGAAATGTTACAAAAATGTGTTAATTCTGTGAGCTTTGACTAATTTTATTTTTGATGTTCCCATAAAATGTATTTGAAACGTTTTTGAACCTGCAGTTTTTATTCTGATTTTTCATCTATAGTATTTGCACCTTCCTGTCAAATTAGAGTGAAATGATCTCTTCATCTCCACTAGAGTCAGATGCAAAAGAAAGCCTTCTTGTATACTGAAAAGCCTAATCCATCACTTGCCCATCATACTTTTTTATCTAAATCTATCTTTTTGTTAGTGTCAATTAAATAATTTTATCAGTCATTCCTACAATTGATGTTCTCATTCCCACAATTTTCTTTCTCAAGAAAGCTATTAGTCTTTTTTTTTATTCCATAGAAATTTTAAATCTCACTGCTCAGAAAAAAAAAAAAAAACCAACAAAAACCCAAAAAGAGCATTAATCTGAAGGCTGCCTTTCCTAGCTTAGATTGACTAATGGCCATCTCAGTGACTGCACAGCTTGTTTGCATTGAGGAGACCCTTCAGTGTACTAATTCCTCCATTGATTTATTCATGTCTGCTTAATTGTAAAGGCTAAATGCAATTTGCAGTAGCTGTTAGGTTATGCCTAATCCTCACCAGAGGTCCATCATCAGATAAACTCACAATGAAACTCATCTAAATTCACTCAGGTCAATGGAACAATAAGCATTGATAGCAAAAGTGTTTCTGATGTCTCTGATACACGAGAGACAGGATTGGCTGTCTCACACAGCGAGATGTATATGTAATTTTATAGATGTGATTGTGACTGCATTTCAAAAGTAATTAAAAGAAAAACAGGGAAGAATACTGTTTGCAGCCAGAGCAAAAAGCTTAGAATTTTTAAGGAAATTGTAATATGGATTAAATAAATTACAGTATTGAAACATCAGATTTGGGAAATAAAATGATTGCATTTTTGTCACTGGAGATTTAATTTTGAGAACAAACAGTAAATCCTAAGGATTCTACCATGTCTTTAATGATAAAAATGTCTCTTATAAAATTGATGAGGCAGGATGGACCATTTAAATTTTAATTAGCAAAAAAAAAAAAAAAACCAAACCACAAAGAGTGGCTATCTTGTATAGTAGGAAAAACACTGAATAAAAGTGGATTTTGCATTATATTTTCAAAGGGTCTGGAGTCTGACTCCCTTCACAGTTGAGAGATAATGAATGAAGCAGGAAAAAGCATGTCTGCTATTTCTGTGTTGAAGTTGTCTAATAGGGTTGTTTTCACCAACTCACCAATGAACATTAAAATCAAATCACTGCAGTCACAGTGATGTCCATCTGCACAAAAAAATGAATGAATTTTTTTCTTACTTGCCAGGCAACATCAACTGTAAACATATTGTTTGAGACTTTTCTCAGGTATGTACACAAAACCTCTAATATTATATGAGCAATTGTAATGAATTCTAGGCTTGGGGGATAAATTACCAGAAAAAATGTCTCCCATGTATGAGTAATTCAGTGAAACAATAAAATTACAGCAAACAATGGTTTATTGGAGGAGTGTCATCATCCAGCTAACTAGAAAAGATTGGTTGCAGTAGTTTCAAGATGCTTATTTTTGAATCCTATTCAAAATTTACAAGGTGACCACTAAAATGCAGTGACACCAGTAACTTACATTGCTGTCTTTTCTGCATTGAAAACAATATCAAAATTTTCAGATCAGTGTTTCCACCCTGAATAGAGAGATTTATTATAACTTAGCAGAAAGAGTTTTCTCAAGGCTCAAAATCAAGAAAAAATACTTAAAAAATAAAGCAAATCATACTGAAGTAAATATTCCTGGTGAGCTCTCTGGCCCCCTCCCTGTCTAAGGATGGGTCAGAGGCCCTGCCCCTCTCAGAAGCAAACACAGTTTTAAATATCTCAGCCCCATAAGGGCTTAGCTTGGCCCTCAGCCCCTGCAAATGTTAGAGGTCAGCTTCTCTGACCCTCTCTGAGTGCAAGAGGGAACCCCTGAGCCAAAAGGCTGATTCAGGATTTACAGCTGCAGAGGTTCCTTTACCAAACTCTCAGTTCTGATGCTTACCTGAAGGAGGCTTGGCTTAGTTTTCCATTTGATTCCTCCCTCACCAATGACTTCCTCCTCTGATCAGCTTCAGGGGAAGCTCACACCTACCAAACACAAGCGAGTTTCTGCTCCTGCAAGACCTCAGGAGGAATTCCTGCCAATCCCTATAGGGCTGCATGCTGTTTAACATCCTCCTCAACAGTATGGATGATGGGATTGAAAATCCCAAAACCTTCACCAAACCTGGTAGTGGCACCAAACTGGGTGGTGGCACGAAACTGGGTGGTGCATTGAACATGTCAGAAGGGATATCTTCCAGGGAGAGCTGGACAGGCTGGAAGAGCAGGATAGAAAGAACAGGATGAAGTTTAACAAAGACAAGTGCAAGGCTATGCCTCTGGGATGGCATAACCAAAGTTCCCAGGACAGGCTAGAATCCATCTGTCTGAGGAGGAGCCTTGATGAAAGGGACCTGGAAATGCTGGTGGAGAAGATGACATGAGTCCAGAGTGTGCTGCTGCAGCAAGGAAGGCAAACTGGATCCTAGGCTGCATCCAAGGAGCAAAACCAGCAGAGACAGAGCTGTGATCATCCCAGTTTGTTCAGCACTTGTCAGGCCACACCTGCAGTACTGTGCCCAGTCCTGGTATGCACCATTCAAAAAAGACATAGAGTCATTGGAGAGGGCTCAAAGGAGGGCCACAAAAGTGATCAAAGAGATGGAGAACCTGTTCTGTGGGGAAAGACTTAAGGAGTTAGATCTTTTCACCCTGGAGAAGAGGAGTTCAAGGGAATCTCATCACAGTTTTCCAGTTCCCAAAAGGCAGCCACAAAAAACAGGAATGCTGTCTCTTCACAAGGACACACATGGAGAGGACAACAAGCAAAGGGCACCAGCTGTACTCAGAGAGGTTTCATTTTGACATAAGAGAGGAATTTTTTTACATTGGAAACAATCAGTGTCTCAGGGCCTTAGTGGAGTCTCCATCATGGAGGTTTTAAAGTCAAGTGGTCGGGGTGTTTAACAAGGGATGATTTTTCAAGGTCCATTGCAGCCTGAGCTAAATGACAAGTGCTTTACCAAATTATGTATATTAAAATGAGAAGCCACAGGATAGCAGGTCAGTGCTTTCATGGCTCTTATTTTTTAACAGAACACCATGCCAGCTGCTTCATTAGCAAGTATGTTGCAACCTTATATTACAAAAAGCCTCACAACTAGGAATTTCAGACATGAAATGCATTCACAGTAATTCAAAAGGGAGCTACAGAATAGTACTTAAATATTTTCCAAAAGTATTTTTACATGAAGATCATTGAACTGTAAAAAAAAATTCGGCAGAATGTTAAAAGACAGCTATTCAGCTACAAAATACACTTCTCTATCTTGTTTGTTACTGGTTTTAATTTGGTTAAAGCACAAAATAGAGTTAGCTGGATGGTAATAAGCAGCCTTCATTATTGTCCTGAAAGTGCACCCAGTTAGTCTCTTTCTGCTATGATATGAAATAACCCCTTCCATCTTACAGGCTCGCCATGTAATTTGAAAACAGGTTAGAGAAAATGAGGTGGAATACCTTTCTGGTTGTCCTTGACATCCCTTTTCCCAATTCCAAGTGGATCTGAGTGTTCCTCATCACATCTCTGCATACTCTGACAACATTCCTGTATTCCTTGCAAAGAGCCCGTCCCTTTTTGGCATTTTGTAAACTTTCTTCTTCCTTTTGGGTTTTGCCAGAAGCTCTTTGCTTATCCATGCAGGTCTTCTGCTCTGCTTTGTGTGATTTCTTATTCATAGGGATGCACCACTCGAGGTTGGAGGAAGTGATGCTTGAGTATTAACCAGCTCTCTTAGACATCCTTACGTTCTAGCTCCCTAACCCATGGGATTCCTCTGGGTAAATCCTTGAGGAGGCCAAAGGTATCTCTCCTGAAGTCAAGAGTTGTGATCCTATTCATTGCCTGGCTTCCTCCATACTGGATCCCGTAGTCCATGGCACTGTGTCTAAGGCTGACCCCAGCATTCACATGGTTAATGGCTGAATCTGGAAGTCATTTCCCAGCTTAGTGATTCTATGATTCCCCAGCCAGTCCTTCCTTGTTTGCCAGGACACCTCTCCAGCAGCACACCTCTCCTCAGTGGTTCCTCCACCACCTGTGTCAAAACGTTGCCATCAGTGCTCTGCAGGAGCCTCCTGGGCTCCCACATCCCAACTCTCCTGGAGTTGTTTTCCAGCAGAGATCAGGGTGGCAGAAGTTCCCCATGAGCACCAGAGTCTGTGACTGTGAGGCTCCTTCCTGCTGACTGGAGAATTCCTCATTGACTTCCCCTTCCTGACAGGGTGGCCTGTCGCAAACACCCACAGAGGTGTCACCCAGGTTGTCCCTTACATGTGGACTTCTTACCTGTGAGCTCTTGTCTGGTTCTTCACCCAGCCCGAGGCAGAGCTCGAGACATCCCAGCTGCTCTCTCACACAAAGAGCTGTTCCACCACCCCACATTGCTGGTCTGTGAGAAGAAAATAGCCTAATTTCCTAGAAAGGATGTAGCCATCCATGGCAGCATTCCAATCATCTGAGCTATCCCACCATGTCTCTGTAACTGCAGTGGGAATGTGCACACAGATCTCTAATTCTGCCTGGTTTTTCCCCATGCTGTGTGTGTTCGTCTACAGGCATTTCAGAGAGGTAGTTGATACTGCTGCCAAAACACTCCAATAAAAACCACTTTGAAGACTCCTCAAACACACACAAAAAAAGAAAATAAACTAAAAAAGAAGTAACAAGCCCCCATTCAAAGGCTTGGTTTGCAAGACAAATGTGGGAATTTATTTTCTTCTACCTATCACCTCAAAAGACAAAGCACAGGATATCCAAGATGTGGATGCACCTGACACAGTATTTGATCAAGGAGAGGTTTAATCTGGCTGCTTGCAGAGTTACTTGGCCTTTTGTGCAAAAAACCTGTGTCCTCTGAGTTCTGCAGTATTCATAAAGTGGAAAATTTCTCAGGAATTGCAGCAACATTAGAGCTTTATCCTAGTGAATCAGCACTGCCATGATCTATGAGCATCTTGATTCTATGCCATTTTCAAAACTATTTGTTACTGCTAGTAGCCAAACATGAATTTGTAGGTTTCAAATTTAGTGTTTCCTCCCACTTCTATCCGAGGAAAAGATATGTTTACTATATACAATATATTCCAATATTACCTCAAAGGACTTGAACTTCCACAAGAAGATGACTCATTTGTTTTCAATGAAAGTTAGAGATTTCTATTAACTACTAGCAAACAGTTGCAAGATCCTCAAGGAAAAAAAAAAAAAAGCAGTATCTCATTAAGTCCTTTGGATTGTCATCCTTGGAAGTACCACACAAGCTTATTATGTATTACCCAATAACTCCAGATAAAGCCTGAATTTTATTCTATTTTCCCCATCCACACCCCTTTAAGTCTTTAATGTGCTTTTTTTATGGATAAAAAGGAATAAATGTGAAACACTTACCAGAGGAATGTGTTACCTTATTTCTGATTGTTGTCTTCATTCTGTGTTTCCTAAGAGTTACTTGGAGATATTTCATTTTTACATGAGGGAAAGAAATATTTATTTTAATTTGCAAGTACAGAAAATCATTCCTTGGTTGAACACTTCAGTAGGATTGTGAGGTTTAGAAATACTGTTTGATGGGTGTATTTTAATCAACTTTCACTTCTTTATTATCAGTGTAAGAAGGCCATCAGAAGGTTTGGGGATTGTTTTTACAGAGTTTGAACTAGCAGTTAATTTTTAATTTCTTTCTCTTACACATGTAAACACATACAAGGCAAAAAATATTGAATCTAGTACTTACCAAGTCACCCCCACTGGATCACTTTTGTATGCTGCAACTCAAAGTAAAATTATTGCCATCTTAGATGATGATATTATATTTGCCAAAAAACACCCTAAAATAAGAATGCTTCATACCAATTTTGGGACTACTATTTAAAAGTATTTGTAGGTTCATTATGATATTGCAGTTCAGGTGTATCAGTACCTAAATTAGGGATCACTGAGGTCTCGAGAAAGGGATTCTGAATATTTGTTAGCAATTTCTTTCTCTGCTGAAAACACAAGGAGCTAAGAACTTGTATTGAGAGTCTTGGTTAGATTCTAAAGATTGATGGTGTAAATGCCTCTTTATTAAAAAAAAAAAATCACACTTGCCTATATTACCTAGAAACCTTTAAGTACTGATTAAAGGTTTGTTCTTCAAAACTTCAGCCACCAATGACTGACTTGAAAGGTCAATCTTCACTGAAAGATTATATTTCTTCCCTTTTTACAAACAGTAGAAGTAGTTCATTATTTAATGAACTACTCAAAATTTAATTCTCTAAATGTATAAATGCTGAGGTAAAAAATAAGGTAGTTTTTCTTTAGATTGGTTCTGTGTGTTTTTTTTCTTTATTTCTTTCCTTCTCTCAGCACAGCAGTTCAATTCATACTGAAAATTTACAGGATCAATTTTCCCTAAATAACTGAACAAAGCAGATTAAGTAAAACAGAACAAAATTAGAAATATGCCTGTCAGGCAGGTACCTTACTAGATTTCTTGAATAATAATATTTATCAAATAAGCTTTATAGACAATGAAAAAACAAGAAGTATTAAAAACTGTGAAAATAGTTAACCTGATCTTCATTAGAAATCTACAGAAATTTCATAAAGGTTCCTGTAATGAACACTTGTACCAATGTAGACTTTCCCAGCATGATAAAACAGGAATAATTATGCTTATTCTTTTTGCAGTTGTTTTTTCTCTGTGTGTCCTGTGTATCATTAATATATCATTGCAGAAAAAAATATCAGTAGCTGCAGAGTCTGGCATGACCTACATGTGAACAAATAAATGAATATGGGTGGTCAAAAGCTTTGTCTTCACTGTTGGGTAAGATACGCACACATGCATAAAACAGACTTTTGCTTTTCCATCTGTTTCTGGCTAATTAAAATGGCTTTTTCTAGTCTTTGGAAGTTAGTAAATACACACTCTGAAGGTGAAGGTTATAAAGAAATGTTCATAATCAAAGCCCTATTGAAAAATTACACATTTTGATAGACAACTCAGTTGCAAGATATTCTGTGGCAAGAAGAGTGTTTTGCCAATATAAGTTTTTTAAGTAGTGAGAATTTTAAAGGTTGTATCTGGTATCTGAATTAGGAACAGATAGGTGAAGAAATGTGGATTGGGGCAGGGTAAGAAGGCACAAAGTTGTCTTTTTACTTGCAAATGTCTCCCTAGGCTACAGAAAAATACATTTAAAGAGGAGTAAAATTCATTTTGCCCACCTACCTTTAGGCAGCTGTGCTGAGCTGGTCAGTTACCTTAGCTCCATCAAAGACTGATTCAACACTGGAACTTAGAGTGCAAATCCATCTCGAGATAACTGTGTGCTTCAGGATGAGTTCAGCATTTTCTAAACTCCACTGGCTTGTTGTCTTTCAAATATACCAGCTTGAACAACAATTTCTTATGTAAATACCCTGCAGGGTGGACATGGAAAGTTATTTACTTACCCAGTGGTGAAATCAACATGCCAGTTCTAGTTACTTTACAGAAAATGAGAATACCATACTTGTTTATAAGGGGAGGACTTTTGTGTTCCACCAGCTTTAGGTTGTCTATTCTGACTTCATCTTTGTAGGTGCACTGATTTGGGCTGGGATACATTGAATTTCCTTCATAGCAGCTCATATGTTTGAAAGCACACCAGTGTTTCAGCTATTGCTGAACAGTGTCTGTACAGCATCAAGACTTTCTCTGCTTCCCATGGGAGTGCACAAGAAGCCAGGAGAAGGCCCAGCTGGGATATCAGTCCCTTCAATATATGTTCAATGTATATCAATATTCTTAGTATCTGATTGGTGTGGCAGCCTGTCTGCTCTGGGTTCCTCGCTGACTTTGTCAGCAAATTTGTTTATGTCATGTAAATGTAGCCTCCTTTCAAAAATTTGTGCTGGTAATCAGTGTTCTGGGCCCTTGTAAGCAGGATCAGCACAGAAAGCAGCTGTGATAGGAAGTCCATTCTGCATGTTTTGTAAGCAGGCATTTATCCTCACTGATGAATTCAAGACTGAGGTGAAATGGGACTTCAGCTGAATGTGGAGAAATAAGATGAAGTAACAAATTTGCAAAGAATGCAGTCACAGTTTAGCTTATAATCTTTCAAAGTTTTTGTTCTACCACTAAAACAGTATCTAGAGACCCACAGGCAAACAGCTGCTAAAGAGCTGCTGTTTGTGTTTTAAGAGCTAAACTTGAAGTGTCTGCAAGATCTCTCTGTGTGCTGTGGGGAAACAAAGCAAGTGTTTTCTCTGCCTTATTTACCAGCAGACATCACCTGAGTGATTGCAGAACTTCCCTTCACCTTCCTGCAGGGGAAAATGAGACACCCCCCCTTCCTTTGCTCCTCTCACATAAATCAAGATGCCTCCGTTTTGAATTAGGTCATTCCAGATTTCCACTGGGAAAAATAAATGCTTCAAGAGGAAGAACAGACTGGAAGAAGGATCACTGTCCCATCTGTTAAATGGCATGGTGTCTTTGATTAGACACTGATCAAAAGGACCATGTTTTCCTTATTATAATTCTTTACCAGGCAAGTGTACTGAACATGCAAAAATAAGTTATACCTTTGCCAAGTGATTCTGAAGAATATTACTTTTGATTAATTATTTTTCTGTTAGAGACTTCAACATGAAGAAAACTGATTTATTAATAAAATAAAATAAAACCTCTAACCATTAAGTTGAAAAATTAATTTTACTTTTTTCATTCATGAATGTGAACCCAAATTTCAAGCTATGCTTGTTAAATGTGGTTTTCCTTTTTTACTTGTAACTCAGGTAAGAAAAAGTCAGTTAATGAAAAAAAGTGCTAAAAGATTGTGCAAAAATTGCACAACACATACTAGAGCTGGTTTCTTCTACTGCAAAGGTCCTATAGATACTGTGTGCATAATACTTTTCAAATGTATTTACCATCATTTCTGAAGGCTAAGAAAAAGCTTACCCTTTGAAATGGCAGTTCTGGTTTTTTCTCACGCAAACCACATATATTAGAAATAGCTAGATCATTTTCTCTTCTATGATTCCTGTCACCACAGAGATCTTTCTCTTGATTTCTTTAAAGAGCATCACATTTTTCTGTCAGCTTTTACTGTGTGGCCTACAGTTAGAAAATGACATTCATGGTTTATATAAATGAAATTTACTCATATATATTTATGGTTAGCTTGCTTATTTTATTAGCATTTTATTCCTGCATTAACTCCTATTTGAAAAATGTATGTGATATTTAGGGAAATTTTAATGCTTTGAAAGACATTTCAATATTTAGAGTTGTCTAGAATATTTTTTATTAGACTTTTGTATACTAAGACCTTTAAAATGCAATTGGTGTCAACCATGAAGCCTTGTGAGTCATTCTGACTCTTAAGAAGCAGATTCATCTTTTCTCAAGATGGCATTTTTAAAACAAAGTATTAATTCATAGAATATTCAGAAAATACTAAGTAGCAAAATAGTCCTCTCATTTGCAAAATAATCCCACTGTAAGCAGTGTGAATTACATTTGTTTTTGTGCACTTCCATGAATCCTGATCACTGTTTCCTGGACATTGCTTTATTGGCCAGTCTGATTCATTGGATACTTTCCATATTGAGTTTTCCTAAAATAGTTCTCACCCTTTGCCTTTTTGTTTCCCTTTTGTTTGTTCTGTACTTTTCCCTTCCCACTCTGCAACCCCACCCTGGCAATGAAACTGCTCACAAAGCTTGGGTGAAGGCTGTATTAACACTCCTTGGGGTGCAGAACCCTTCTCCCAGTCATACATCAATAGCTGCTTTTAAATAAGCCTTACCTTTACAGCAAATGCAGTATGGGGAGGTGTTAACCTCCAAACTTCTTTATTAATCCATGTTTAAATAGATTTCAAAATAAAAAATTCTTAAATTTGGGGTTTTAACTCTGTATTGGGAAACCTTAATATATTATTTGATTACCTGTGAATTCCAATTAGCCTCTGTGCATCCACTTGCATGAAGTACTATGTTTTTGTAAATTTGTGATGCTTATTCTTTGCAGCTCCACATTTAGTTGAGATGGGACTAAAAAAGTCCAAACTATATCCAACCTTATTTAGGAAGTATCTCCAAGTAGCTTTACCTTATAACATTCATCAAGTATTTATAATTCACGCAATTTAAAACTGCTACAGTCAGATTTCAGAAAAAAACATAAGATTACTGTTCCTCCCCTAAATATTATTTTGGAATGACATCCATCATGACAATCTCCCATTCATCCTCACTTTCCCCTCCTTAGGAGATTTTTTTAAGACAAATAAGGAAGAATGTCTTTAGTTTTTAACATACATAGGATCATAAAAATCAATATGTATTTTCCTGTTTCAGCTACTGTTGGGATCATTCCTGTGGCTTAATTCCCATTTGCTCCATTGTTTTCAACAGAGCATGACCACAACACTTCAGTGCCACTCCATCCCTTGTTCCACATCTCTCTTGTACACTGTGTTTCTGCTCCTAAGGTGTGCAGACAGTTTGTCCCTGGGGAACCACAGCCAACACAAGCATGACCTCTTACTGAACTTTGTTTTTCAGTATTTTACCCACAGCCACCCAGGGAAGTGGTAGAAACACGTCTCCTGGAAACATTAAAAAAAAAAAGTGAAGGTGGCACTTGGGGACCACCTGGTTTAGTGGTGCTGGGTGAACAGCTGGACTTGATCATCTTAGGGGTCTTTTCCAACCTTAACAATACTGTTAATAAACTGCACTCATTGGTGCTGCTTTTTCAACCATGACATTCACTGTGATGCAGTACATGAATAAAAGCACATCTCTGTTAGGGTACCGACAACCATATCTGAGTGAAAACAGGAAAATGGGGATAAACTATAATTACCCAGACTGGCCTTTGAACACAGCACAAATCTGTGGTGCATTCATGCAGTGAGTATTATGAGATGTTGATGAGAGCAGGCACACAGAACAGCTCATTTGGGAAGCCAGCCACAGGAGCTCCTCCTCTCTGTGTCTGCCCAGTGCTGAACACAGCCCTAGCAGGCAGCCAAGCTGCAGATTTTTGCCTTGCAGTGGGTATCAGGCATGAAGCTCTCCATCTTTGAATACAGATGCTGTGCAGGTTATATGGTCTTGACTTCCCTCTGAGCTCTATGGCAGCCTTTCCCTTAAAACTGCCCTTACCCTACACCTTTCATTTTTTTGCTGGATATATTTCCCTTTCTGTAATTCTTCATAAATTCTTTTGCTTGGGGGTTTTTCCATTACCTACATATGTTTTAAAACTTTGCCTGTTCTGTCACAGGCATATTCCTGTCTGTATTGAATAAGTAAGGATTTAGATTCAGATCCTCTTCAGGTGCTCTAAATCTTAGGAAATTAAAATATTGTCACTACACATTGAGAAATACCTTTTTAAACAGTATCTTGAGATGTAAAAGTCAACAGTCCTTGACACCAGTACTGAACCCTCTTTCATTTTCACCTGATTTCCTGCACTTTGAAACTCAAAACGGGGTGACATTCATGCAAAAGGAGATGGTGGGTCCCAAGGAGTTCCTTCACACCACTGTAGAATGAGCCTGTAACTCACAGAATGGTTTGGAAAGGACCTTTAATGAACTCATTGCTCCAACCCCGCTATTGTGAACACAGACACCTTCCAATAGATCAGATGGAGCTCAAAGTTCCATCCAGCCTGACACTTCCACATATCAGTGCAACCTCTTCCACATAGCACAAGACACAGACTTGATGGTTTCTCTAGCAGTACTGCTTCTGCAAGACCTGTGGATGAACAGAACAATAACAGCAGCACAAAAGCCAATAACTAATATGGACTCTCCTTAAGACCTCTACAAATTAATTTTTGAACAATGAATATCTTGTCTAAAACAAGATTTGAGACAGGAGGATTAAAAGCAAGATTGCAAATAGTTATTGTAAAACATGAGGAATATGACACTTGATCCAAGTTCAAAATATCTACAGACATAAAAGATAGGAGAGGAATGTTCTCTCTCTTGAATCTATTATTTTTTAATTAAGAAATATAAATTTCTCAGATATTTTTAAATCTTAGGAGAGAAACTACAAAGGAAAAAAATCTTATTTTGAATTTTTGCTTCCACAACATCATGATTTTGATATCTGCAATAGTTTTCTGAGCCAGTGGGGTGGTGCCAACTCAATCAGCTCATAATGCAGCTCTGTTCCATTTGCTACAGCAATTTTGAGTGACATAATTGCACAATGACTCTTTTAGCATTTTCCTAATGAAATTATGCATCCTCCACTCTCTGAAGACTGTATTCTGATATGTAAATTTTTATCTATGTCACAGATAACAAATGTAACTTCATACTATATGAAAAAGGAGAAAATAAGCTTCTTGTGCAATAAATAAGCTTGGAGTCTGGATTGGAGTTTTTCTGTCCTAGATATCTGTAGCCTTATTTTTCCTGTACACTTTTACAAGATTTTTTTTGCATTGCTACCACCTAATGGTCATAATGTCTTGTCTTAACTCTAATGGTAGTAATTTTGTCTCACTCATGTCCAGCTTTCAGACAGAAATCACACAATAGCTTTTGTCTTTTTATAAAAAAGTAGAATAGTAGTAAAATACTAAAATTACTGCCAGACTTTCATCATCCATTTTTTCTGTTTGCATGGTAAAGTCTTTTCCCTCAGTGTTCCTGAAATTCTAATGACAAAGAGGGTTATGATTAATTTGCAGATAGAATACCCCTTTTCTAAATGCATACTGCTCAATAAATGAACAAGCTGCTTACAGTAATTAAAGTAATGTCATGCTGTGCTCAAATTGCTTGTGCTAATAAAGCTAATTGGCAACAGCAAGCATTAACTGTGATTAGTCATATGCATCTAATGTCATCACCAGTGCCTATAATTTTCTACACAGAGGGAATTTCACATCTGTTTTAAATCACTTGTCTGTTGCCTGCATTGGTGTTCTTTCTGATATTAAATCAGAGATTCTTTTACCACAATAGATGATAAAAAACTTGATTTTATTTTTTTCAAAGAAAGAACTGTGTAGTAGAGAATAAGATATGAAGCCTTCGGCCTAAAGTAATTTATTCTGAAATAAGTGCTTGATTTCAGTTACATTAGCAAATCGGTATTTTCCTTCTTTTGCACATAGTCTGATATTCCCTTCAACAGAATGTAGATTACTTGCAACAGAACATTCATTTTCTCAATTTAGACTGCACACTGTATTTCCCCATAAAATGGATGAGTCAAAAGATCAATTTTGTATTTGTTTTGAAAACTTGTAAGCAATCATTATCAGGAAGACAACCTTTTGCACCATAGAGCAAGCCTTAGCTGTAAATCGAACAATAACTATTTCCTGTGTCTATCCAGAAAGGTAAATATTAAATTATCAAGAGTCATGGAGCAGAAAATGGAGTTTGAGAGACCAAAATTATCCAAGAATTCATACAAGTATTTTTCATGAGTTACATTTACTAGACATCTCCAGTTTGCATTGCTTTCTAAATTCTCTGTCCAAATGGGTACATTTTTCTAGAAACACAGAAGTGTCCTCCAGTTCTGCAGCTGAGGTTTCTTCCTGTGCTGAATGAATATTGCATGTGTTAATCTATTTGCTACAGTTCATAGTTTGCTTTTGTCCAGCTGCTCGGATGTACTGATCTATGTTTAGTTGATGTTCGGCTTTGCAGCTCACACGGAAAGATGAGGAGCTGTTCTGTCACCTCAGGATCAGCAAAGGCAAACCAACCCACCCCAAGCTGCACAGAGAGCTATCTCAAGGAAAGTAGAGAACATCCCTCTTTTTTTTTTTTTTTACAGCAATTTACTTGACTTTTCCACTTCTGATTTCAGTTCTGTGTCCATTATTCAAAACATTACCTAGCTGATCACAATTTCTTTTTTTTTTATCCCGTTTCAGAGTACGATCAGGTCATGACTTTTCATAATTTTTCATTTTCTAAGCTTAAGTTCCAGATGTACTCATAAAACTCCTCATAAACTTGGAATTTGACATGATTACACTCATATGCATCACTGTGACCCAGCTGTGTGGTTAATGTGATGATAGTATCAGCACTCTTTCATGGAAGAATCTTAAGTTTCGCAATATAACTTAACTGTAAAGAGGTAAATCTTTACCCATAACAAAACATCCAGTTTTGAATCAGCTACAATGTCTTGGATTGTTTTTGCTTATGTAAACCACAAGTGATTTAATTTTGTTGGGTTTTTGAGAAATCCTGTAAAAATCAAGGATACACATTTGAAATCACATCTAGAACTGCAGGTATTACCTTTCATTTTATCAGATGACAACATGAACTTCATTATATCTTTTTTAAAATTATTTAAGCAACTTGTTTGTGAGCTCAGAGGACAGTTATTATACAGCTCACTTTTACCTATGTGAGTGAGCAGCTGCATGGTATTTAGTTGGTGGCTGGGGTTAAGCCATGACAAGTCCAATGACCACAGTTTTTTTATTTTGACAACTTGGATAATTTTGCAAGCCCCCAGAGCCTTTGTAATGACAGCAGGACTTGTATTTTAGGGAACAGTAATGCTGTTTGCTTGGGCACACAAAATGACTAATCTACCTCTGTGAAAAATCTAAAAAAACCCCAAGGTTTTACCCATGTATACCCAAGAGTGCCCAGCATTTGTTTTTGGAGCTCATCAGCACCACTAAACACCAGTTCACTCTTTCTATCCAATATGGTGAACTCAGTTACTTACAAACACTGCCCAGGGAGCACAGCCACAACTCCTGGTTTTGTGAGTGATTGGGCACAGGTGGTTAGCCAGAGTGTTTTATAACTGAAGACTTCAGGACTCAAGTTCAGATGCTCTCTGTTACAGAAGTTTACTGTGATTGAAAAGAAAAAAAGTGCATATGATCAAATATGATGCAACCACAAAAATAACCAATGTTGAGACTGATTATGAAGAGAACTATTTAGTCTGTAGGTAAAGGACACAATGCAATGACAGGAAAAACATTATGTTGCTCATGTTTGCTTTCAGAGGGTTTGGGTGGGTACTCTGCAATGGTTAATCCAGTGATGTATTTGCTGTAATCTGCCTTCAAGATGGTCAAAACTCCTCCTACATCAGTGCTGTCTGTCAGGGGCAGAATAAAGAGCAAACAGATTTGGTTGATAAATACTACTTTGTACTAGAGAAGTGGAAAACCACAAAATAGGGCCTATTTTTATGGGGCTTTAAGGAGACTAAGCTACTACCTAGTAAGCATAGGTTGTAATAAGGAATAAAATTAGAAAATAAGCAGATAAATGCAATCTTTTTGGCAAACGTGGAAAGTTCAAGGGAAGTTGTGCCTCACAAATGTGAGATTCAGTAGTAAAAACGGGGTTGTGACCTTCAAAGTTAATCCTAACAATAGAAACGGAACATACATCTAAACTGTTTTTTTTTAATTACTGATCAGTATCCATATGCATCTGAGGCACTTAATTTGTCTGGGCTACTTTAAGGTGTCATAGGATAGTTACTTAATTCCTTTGAACTTTTCTAGTCACTGATTCATCTGGATACCCTTCTCAGCTTGAAAGTGTTAAGGTTCTTGCCCTCACTTTGGATTTCACATTATACAAAGTTAGCCACCAGCCTAACAGGTAAGTAGAGCAGTAAGGGGCAAGTTAACCTACCCGAGAAGGAAATGCAGCACACTGCTTCTTTTGTAAGTGCTGTTCAGTGCTAAAGAATATCACTTACATTTTATTTGTACTTAATATTCTGGTGATTAGGAAGCAGGAAACTTGAAAGTAGAATTATGAAGGTGTTGCTCTTGCCTTCCCCAAGACAAAATCAATCTATCTGCACAAGGATGGAGGAATGGAAGTAAAGAGCATTCTAGGGAGAGAAAACTCAAAGTGCTTTTGTGAAAAGACTGTCTGCATAGTTCCATCTTAGTTAATGTAATTACATCATTACACATGACACATACTCCCCTAGGCTTTCTTGATAACCGCTGGAGAAACAGGTTCCTCTGGAGGATCACTCAGGATCTACTTAGTGCAGCTCAGGAATACTGCCTTCTCAAACATAAAAACCAATTAAGTCACTTTCACAGACTAAATAAATATGACAAGGTATTAACACATGAATATAGGCAATTGAGGTCTTAGACGTTACTCTTACATCAACTAATGTTTGCTGATGCCAACAATACACCAATCCTTCACAAAAAATGTTATCCTGCTCATTGTTCAAATGTTTTCTGCAAAAAATTTTTCCCAATACAGTAGTGCCCAGTCCTGACCAAATTTCAGTTTAATGACTTGTCAGACCTTTTCAATTTTAACATATGGGGAGCATTATAAATTGCCTGGCAGTACTTCAGTACTACAGTCAAGACCGCTGAGTTTTTGTTTTCTTTTAATTATGGAGTTAATAAGATTATTCTGGTGTGCTTCATTACAATTTTTTTTTTAATTACTGTAAGATAAAACTGTTCATCTTTTTCTTCCTTATACTTTTCACAGCCACAACAGTCAGATTTATATTAGTGATTGCAGTGTGATGTGCAATTGAGTTTTATTATGCTGTTTACTGTGTGTGCTCAAATTTTGAAAAGGGGCCATTTTTTCCCTTTCCTAGTTTTGGAAGGATGGCTGTGTCTTTCAATATCACATTAACAGCTCTTGGGGGACATAACACTACTACTGATTATCTCAAGTTGTAAATAGCTCTGAAACATGATGAAAATAACAAAAGCTTTGATCTCAAAACAATTTAAGCATTCATATTTTTATTTAACAGCTCTAACCTATTACAAATAAGTTTGGATCTTTTAAGTAAACAAATGCCTTCCTATAAAGATACTGACAGTAGTAAAATATATTACAGAAACTGATCTAGAATCTCTTAAATACCTATAACATGTGCAGAAATGCATCATGGGGAAAAAAATGCCATGGGTAGGATGACTGGCCATATTTTCCTTTCTCATTTTATGGCAAATTGGCTGTGCAGCTCCGAAGGTTTTGAAGTATTGGCTATTACTATCTAAGCAAATTGAACTGTACAAAACCTCACTGAACTTCATGCCATCCCATTCAATTTTATTGATTTGACTTCAGAATATTTTCTTCTTTTTTTAGCTTTTGATTTCTTCAATTTTTTTCTCCTGACTCTGTTTCATATTCTTCCCTGATTCCAGCATCTCAGTAACTATAATTTTGGTAAGTTTTACCTGTTTCCAGTCTCCCACAGTGGAAAAATACATCCTATTTGGATTTCGAACATTTTGTCATTTCTCAAGAAGTTAGTGAGGGCAAGGAGGAGAAACACAGCAAGATTTTAAGCAATGATCTTAAATATGCTGTATGAAGTTAAACTGAGCTTTCCAGAGAGCATATGACAGACCCAGAGTTCAAGATGATCTAGAATGAAGTGAAATGCTAGTCTTTGTTACAAAGATTTGTATATGAGTTATTTAAATTACCTCTTTCAGCTTTTATTTAGCAGCTATCACATCTATTTAACTTGTAGCATCTATGAAAGAAGAACTTTTACTTCATAAACACCTATGTATAGAGTATGTAATTTTTTAGTCCTGGTAATTATCTTCCCACAATCCCAAATAGTTCTGTGAAATCTTCCATGAGACATTAGGCAAAAGAGAATGACAAATGTAATACTGTCAAGATTTCTAATGGAGAGAATGGAAGAGCTGCCTGTGAATAATTCAAAAGCTGCAAAGATTTATCTGTTACCCTATTTGTTATTTTCATCCATTGACTGTAAAAAAAAAATCTAGCACTGGTTCTTTTTCTTTACTTCTATAAGAAATTACCCTGATAAAGCATTAGGAGAAAAAGGATACAAACCTCTTCTGCTGAGTTCTGCTGAGAAGCACTGGGAAATACTGACATGGATTCTGCTCTCCCATTTGCTTCCTAGACTAAGAGCAGCTTGTTTCAAGGTTCAAGTATTATTACTGTAGGATTTCATCCATTCCATCCTCAGCCACCACAGAAACTGCTACAGCAGCAGCAGAGAGTGACTCTTAGACACATTCAGTAAACTGAACACCTAATAAATGCCTTTCAGCTTAGTGGTCAGCCTCATTACCTTTATTTCTCTTTAAAAGAAAAGCTGTAACTAAGAGAAATGTTTATACTAATTTTTGAGTTTCTAAGACATCAGAGGTTTGTAGCACATATCAAGGCCATAGATTGTTTATAAACAAGTCATTCTTACTCCACTACTCCTTCTGCTCTGAGGTCAGAAAAGCTTTTTTTTTTGTCATAAAAACATACAAAGAAGATTGTCAGAGACAGCAGTATTCAAACAGTGAAATATTGCTTTGTGCTAAAGCTGAAGAAAATCAAAAGTCCAGAGGCCATACTAAGTCCTACAGTCACATAACTGCCTTTGGAATACCTTGCTGACACATATGGCTGGACATTATGAGTCACAAAAATAGTATTAAAAATTAACTAGTTACTCTTTCAAACATGCTACATTATCAGTCATGATAATATATATTTTATGAGCAAATGAAGACTAAATCTAACTGCTGTTAACACAAAACCAGTAACATTCTAACTTTGTCGAGCAGCAGCAATCATTCAAGTTTCTGAATCTTCACATTCCAGAGGGCCAGATGTCACTACATAATACACACACCATGAGTATAAATTCTGACTTCATGACACAACTTATTCAGAGGGTTTCATTAGCGTGTATTTCTCCTCCTATTAAAACTCACAACTTCAGTCCTTTCCCTTCATAAATAACGTGCTACTAGCATCACTGCCATGAACTATGAAAAACAATTCTCCCAGGAACTCAAGGCCATTTGAGGATTCTACTTTAGAGCAATCCATTATTCTACAGGCAGAAAGCAAGCCAGAAATATTTCATCTTCTTCTAGCTTGCTGAAGCGCTGCAATGACCAAAAAATGAAACGAGGCCTTACCTGAGATAAAGAACTTCAAATGGCTTTCCCCTGCAATCAAAGCTTTGCTAGTTCCCTGTTTTTTCTTTCAAGCCAATATCTTGACACTTAAAAGCAACTATTTTTCCATTTGAGTGTTGCCTACCTATAGCCTTTTTGCACACTTGGAACACAAAGACTTCTCGCTCCCAATAAATGTTCTAGTGTGACTAGATGATCTGGTTTCTGTACAAGTGTCACACTACACCATCACCTTCTTGATTCCTTTTCAGACACTTGGTATAAAAATGTACCCAGAAGTAGCATCTACACCTCTCACTGAAGGAACTGGTTAGTCATTTAACACATAGTCCATACCTTCTTATATGACAAAAAAAAAAAAAAGGATATTGGAGAACAGCTCAGATGGAAGAGCACCAAGCGTGCACATGAACAAACTTATGCTTAACATAACCCTTGCCCTGCTATTAGTTTTACAGTCCAAGTCCTTTCCTGAGTTACTCCATTCTAGATTGCCACTGAGATTGTAAAAGAGACTCCCTGTTGGGTATGCCCTACCACAGGCTCAAATGTGTCAAGTAGCTGGACTGAGAGAGCATCAGACAAAAGAAATCATGTGACAAAAGCTAAAGCTTTCCTCCAACACCAGAGGTGCCAGTTCCTCCTCCCATCAAGATACCTTCAGGCTGGCCAAAGACTACTGACAACGTCTACACATGCAGACATAAGCCTGAAGTGCTTTAGAATGGGCTGTAACCTGTGCAAAAGTATCTCTCTGTTCTTCCTGCTATTCTACAGTTCAGCGCACTCTGGAAATGCACCATGAGCACTGCACCAGCCACGTTATAAGAATGTATCCTACACACTGATGTACAAGCACACAAGTGTGAATCTATAGATGTTTATTTAAATACTTCAGTCAAAAACTGTTCTCAGTGCTTGTACATAGAAGTAAGTATGAATTCCACATGAATCGTGGTGTAACTAAAGCTTGAAACAATTTACTTACCAGGAAGTCACCCATCACTTTCCAAGTTCAGAGATTTGTCTTTGAAGTTCAAACTAGACAAGCAAAGTACAAGCATTAAAAAGAAAAGTGACACATTTTGTCAGCCCTTTTATCTTTCAAGCTACTTTATTCTGAAGGGACTAAGGAGAAACAACAGGGCCTCACAGTCCCACGAATATCTCACAGTTCCTTGTTACTACCTTGTCAGTCAATATGTACAGTCCTCCATGGCTCACTCCATGAGAAGCAGAGCCCTTCTCACCTGAAAGCACATCTCAGAATTGTAAGTTTAGCAGTGACTAAAGAAAAATAACCAATTTTAACAAATAGAGCATTAACAAATGTTTCATTAAAGATGTAGGAGGAAAGGTACTTTGGAGAACTCCCAACAACAGCAACAAGGTCACTTGAGTTTTAGCAGTCTTTGCTGAGATAAGCTATCTCATCTGATAGGAGAATTAGTAAAAGACAGTCACATTTTTTATATTTCATCTGAAAAAATAGCAGACGGATTTCCTAAACACTTAATTCTATTTGGTGTAAGGAAAAGCAGGTTTTATTTGCATCATCTGCAGTTAGGTTTCAGAGCTCTTGCAGAAGAGCCAGGCTAGTGCATGACCCAAGGTGAAACTGTGACAACCTTTGACAGATAATTGGTGTAGAGAAGGGGAATTGAAGAACCCTTCCCAAGTAAGAAAGATAGAAGTGTGGCACATAGTGGAGTCTAAAAGCAGACCTGATTCCTTGATCAGGTCCAGGTTTCATCTGAAAAAATAATGTCTATTAGGTCCTTGAGAATCAAAAACCTATCTACCTAAATATCATCTGCAGATCAAAGTAGTGAGAAAACCAGATAAACTTCCCCTGTGCAAATGGGCAAGCATTATATCTCATAGGACATGAGTGACAAAATCTACACAACCACAGCTAGGCAAGGTGTAGCTTTCTTACTCTGGGTGGCTGTATGGCAACAGAAAATCATCATCTAAATTACAATCTTCAGAATCATGATTTAAGACACACAAAACAAGAAAGGATGCACACCATACTCAAATCCAGAATGAAGCCCGAGAATCAGAATTACAGTATTTAAGCTATGGCCAGAAAGATAAAAGAGAATCTCCCTTCATTTTGCAAAGTACTTAGTGACTTAAGAGAAGACAAATACAGAAAAAGTTCCCCTCTCCAACAAAAAATAGGCAAACACCAAGCCCAGACTCATCTAAAAGAGAAATTCTAAAAGATGCTATCAGCAAAACATAAGGTAAAGTTTGAGTCTCAGTGCTTTAGCTTATGGCAGCAGAATAAGAAGTACACAGATTTCCCTTGGATATCATTACAAGTGTGATTACATCCAAGTCATTAACCAAGACTAAACACAGGGCAAATCACAATTTGAAACAAGTAACAGAACCTGGTCTGAGCCAGTCCAAAAAATATGTCCTACCTAAAAGAGACAGAAAAATGCATCTATCTTTACAGTAAGAACATTTTTTATTTTACTTTTATTACCTTTGTTTCCTTCCACACTGTAACCTTACATACTCAAACAATGACGGAACAGGAAGATGCCAAATCCTTACCTTGCTAGCAAGTAAGATGCAGAAGCTAAAATAAAGATGTTAAAACCTTTACCAATAAGGGGCATTTTGCTGCCACAATAACAGCCATTTTCCATCCTGGTTTCGAAGCCAATACAGATTATTTCATAATGAAACTCAAAGCACTTACACTACACTACAGAAACCACTATTCTGAGACAGTCAGAGGTGATTTAAGTCTATTAATAGTCAGTTATATACAGTAAGTACTTCCTGATATAACTGTATGAGATGTATGTCAGAAAACAAAATCTACAAGGAAATTAGTGCTTTAAATTTTAAATGGAAAGGTAAGTTTATAATGAATGACAGTAGAATCTGATTCATCTTCCTCAGGTCTCCTCAATGGATTTCACACAAAGAATGAATGTCACCGAGTTTCCACAGAAGTATGCAGATGACAACACCAAAGTCACTGTTTTTAAGAGGTAGATACAAGATTTAATAGGTGCAATAATGTAGAATTCACTCAAGAGCATGGTCACACGGGATTCCACGTACAATGACATAATGAGATTGTTTCCACTATTCTGTTATCTCTTCAGTGAATTAATAGCAATGTTAGTCAAGATGATGATTTAGGCTTTTACTTAAATGGAACAATCTTGCTATGAAACTAATTCAGGGCTTACACTTAAAAATAATGGTTTCACTGGTCAAGAAGGCATGATTCATCCACTCTACCAGAAGGGAAGAGGCAATGAGCTACTACAGATAGTGTAGTAGTAGAGGCAGTGGCTACTACTAGCCACTTTAGAAACATACTCTTGCTTGAGTAAAAATCCTTTACGAAAGAAATCCTAAGGGTTAAATCCACTGGCCACTGACATCAACATCATTATTTCTCAGTTTCAAGTGACTGAGCTTTTAGCCATTTCAAAGAGCACTGTGGAATGTGGCAGAGGACAAGCCTTTCAAGCAAGCTCATTTCATCCTAATTGCTGCTAAAAACACTGTAGGACCTCAAACCTGTACAAAGGTATTAGACTTCAGTCCATGCTGCAAATGCATAAACATACCTTTTCTTAAAGAAGATGCAAATTCCATAGCATGCAAGTCAAATCTGATTAAATGGGCTGTGTAACAGCTATTCAGGATTCTTGCAGTAAGTTCAAACCTTTGTAAGGCTATGTGAGCAGCAGATCTGCAGCAGTGCTGATGAGAGATGGCAGAAGAGGTGTGTTTACACCCACCCACACACCTCCCCAAACACACCTCCAATGTTTTCAAGTTCTGGATTCCTTGTGCAAGTAATAGCGAGTGGGTAAAACACACCCTACACATCCTCAAAACAGTGGACTGATATGACAGCTTGTGAACAGAAGGACAAGTACAAGACTGAACTGATGACAACAGGGCCCAGATTCAATTTCATCTATTGTGTTCTCCAGTTTTCATGGCTACAGAGTTATATAGATCAACCTTTTAGCAAGGGACAAATAGTTCCACTGGAAAGGATGTGCGTTTTTCTCCTTACAAGCATCAAACTTACGCAAACCAACTTGCTGCTTGCCTGAATTTGGAATTTCTACTTGACTCCAATTCATGCGTCAAAATGAGCGGTTTTGTTTCCAAAGCTGCTTGTTCAGTGACAGAACAGTGACAACAGGACAGCTGCCAACCTTAAAGCTAACACACAAAATGGTTTTGGTCAAGCTGATCTGCAAGTAATTCTGAACTGATAAAGAAAACTTAGAAACAGACTGGATTCCATCATTTATAAAGTACAAATAAAAGGGCAAGTATAGTTACCAATTCCACTTATGATATTGTGGTTTTACCCCTTCGTTTTCACACAACTGATAATTTTGCAAAATCTTCCCAGGACAAGTGCACTGAACCTTGTCAAAAATGCAAAAGAGAAAGCAATAAGGGCAGTGACATACATGTGGGTTTTTTATTTCTGTATGCAATGTAATGTTTAGGCACGTTGTTTGGGACGCCTTCTAAAATAACTCATTGGCCATTGTTTAGAATAACCTTTTGGCTTTAAATACTGGTCAGGAAAACAAAGGATGTAAAAAATAAATGAGTATGACTATTACAGAAACAAAAATTGTTTTGCGTCTAAAAGTGCAGGAGTATTTTAACCCTTTCACCAGACAATGTGGCAATATACAGTATATTGCTTCTGTTTGTTTGAGAAGGCTGTTGGAATTTTACACTGACATAGAAAATTATAAATTACACAGAATTAGTTTCCATAATCACTATATATATACACAAACCAGCTGTGAAAAAACTGGTTTAGAACATACAAATGAAAGCCTCACACAGATCAGTACAGTGAAATTACCAATTAACACGCTCTGCTGCCAAAATTTGTATTAAAAACACTATTTACTTTAAAATGAAGGTACTGTAATTACATTAGCAGCATGAGCATTTCTTTTACTTGACTTGTCTAAAAGGATTATAGCGTTTTAAATACGCAGATTGTTCTGAAATATTCCATTGTATAATGCTTGGTATTAAAATAAATCTTGGTGAACTGTTTAAAGGCAGGTGAACCACTTAAACACAACAAGCCATGTGCACTCCAAATATTCTAGTGTTTCACCTGGAAGGTATTGTTTCAAGCAAACTAGACTTAACAGAACATATGGCTTTACAGTAACATCAATTTGTCAACTAAGCTGTTGCAATAAATACTTAAAATCTCTACCAATAGACTTACATTTTTTGATCTGTTTAGAACAATACAGAAAACAATTACCAATTAAAAAACTTGTTGTAAAATGTTGAACACCAAAAAATTCTTATTTAAATCACTTTTGTAAGCTAAACCAACCAAAATAACATTTATAGGGCATTTCCGTTTCAGAAAAAACATGAATTTTCTTTTTCTTTTTTACAAGGTGAAAAATGTAAGAAAACTGCTAAATACTTTGGTCACACTAATCGTCAAATAGTTATGTCTCAAATACATTAGATTTTTGTATTCACTTTTTTATAAAACTATTCTTACAGCCATTTTAACTATAGTAACACTACTGTCATCATTACATGGGTAGCAGGATCTTATTTCACAGGCCCCCCATTATTTAGAACAATACAATATAAACATACGCAAAAATTATTGGTATTTCGCAATGTGCAATATTTTTACACTTAGGAATTTCTGTACAATGTCTTAAAATCTAGAATATAAATGTTGCTGGTCCTGATTCCTTGCGAAATTAGTGCAGCAGTGACTGGCTTCAACAGGGTCTAGATGATATCCTCAAGAAACACTCAAACACCTGACATCAGTTCTTTCTCTTCAGCCAAGGCAGTAGACATCACATATCATACAGGGCCATTAACAGATGCCTCTCCTAAATGGGTGCGTTGATCAGTCCTAAGAGGCCAAAAAAAGAGATGTAAATATACAAAGAAGATTCAAAACAAATTCAGGTAATTTGCAATAAAAAGCAAATAAAAACCAAGACCCCCAGATTCTGTGTAGCATAACCCATGAACTGAAGGAAGGAAACATGTGCTAATAACATGCTCATCCCAATTATCTTTTACAGTCCAGCATTTCTGGAGTCCTTATTTCCTAATTAGGCATAGCATTCAATTAACTGAGCACACCACTGAAGAACGTGTGTTCTTCATTAACTGATATAATAAGTGATCTCTAGAGATGTGGTATCTCAGAGATTTACTAATAAATAGCACATTTCTGATACTTATCCAAATCTTATTTTGAGGCAAAATGTGATAATAGGAGAATTTGAGGTTGCACTGGAAAGCCAGCAGCTAAGACAACAGGAAAAAACAGCATCTTAAAAATTGCTTGTTATTAATCTAATCTACAAAGAACCTTTCACAAGTACTTTGAATGTCAGACCGTTAGGATGAAACTTTCATGAAGTATGGAGGAAAATGGAGACCAAACCTACAAGAGTGAAAACAGTAACAGTATATACATTTCTATATAAAAGTTTAGTGTAAACATGGGCTCAATTGCTCTGGACTGGCACAAAGAGATCAAACCAATGCATGAAGACATTAAAAATATGCAAGCAACGGAGGCAAAAAAAATCTCAACTTCCATTCAGTGCAAGTCTATGGAATACATTTGAAGATTGTCTAAAAGAATGCAAATACTGCTTGAAACTACAGATGAGGAAAGTTACCTGTAACTCCTGTTCTCTGATGGTGGACATCACAGAGAAGCCACTCTGGGGTCCGTGCTCTACATGCACATGACCAGCAGAAGCCCCCTAGCTAAGTCTTTGGCTGCTAAGCTCTAAAAACACTTTTTAAAAAACATATGTAAACATTAGAGAAAAGACAGACAGCACTAAACAAAAGCAAACACTTTGTAGAGAAATCTGGAAGGTAAGAAACAAATGTTGCATGGACAGGAAGTGTGACAGTCTGCACAACCATCACTCACTCATTAACTGCAAAAAAGTCCATGACAGAACAGTGCTCCTAGCAGAGATTACTCCTGCTAGCCACCAGCCAGAGACCTACCTAGGGGATTCCTTCCACTAGTCATACATACATGGAGCCCCAAAAGCACCATTAGGTTTATCTTGGTATTTATCCTGTACTTATGAGGATCTACTGCAATAGCCACCTTTAGAGAAAATTCTGAGCTTTGCTGAAGCCAGCAGGATTCAGTGAAAGGAGTTCCTTGAGATTTCCCACAACCTAAAGGCAATCTAGACAACTTCTAGCTCTGAGAAGCGTCTGATGGTTCAGACAAGCATCTTTACCCAAAGATAATTACCTAGTACCTACAATAGAATGCTTAGCAATGTTTGAAAAATATTGTCTTGATAAAGACAGAATCTCTAGGAGGCACTGTGAAAGAGTTTTTGGGTCTCCCACTTTATGTATACAGGGTTGTTTTTTCTGATTAGAATCCCCTTCTTGATCAAGTTTGAGATTTATGAAGAGCAGGAAGTTAGAAGAATGGAGCTAGTTAAATACTGGTTTATAAACAAGTCTTAAAAATCAGAATCTAAATTTGTCAAACACACATCTCTAATCTGTCTAGAGTACAATCAGAACAAGCAGAAGAGTTCTGTGCATCAGTTCACTTTTCTAACTTGGTAACATCGTCACAGAACAGAATGGGGATATTTACAATTTCCTGCAAGAAAAATACACCTTTGATGACTCAAGAGTCTTAGAAACAACTGAAAATTCAACTTCTGAGACTTTAATAAAAGCAAGCACGTTTTTAGACTGAGCTAAATTCAGTCTCTTTAGATCAATTCTGTTAGAAAAGCACATGAACTGCTATTTAGAGAATTGAAAGCATCCTAAAATGCAGTTACCTCTGCTCTGGACTGCTGTTGGTAGGCTGAAGACCTGAAGAAACCTCTTCTGCAACCTCTGTATTCTCTTCTACTACATATTTACAAGAAGGATCCTGCGAGGTAGTCAATTTTCCTTCCTCACTTAAAAAACAAAACAAAAGCAAGTGATTATTTAATGTATATAACTTTGAAGTTTATTTATAGGGAATTTCAGGCAACAGGAGAAAACTGAGACGGGTCCATATTTCACATGCAAATGGATTTTAAGTTATGATTGCAATATGAAGATCAAGCACATGGCTCTCAACTTTACAAACACCTAATGATGCATTGGTGTTTACATCCATTAAAACTTGACCGGATAAAAGGGCAGGAAACACAGTGATTGCAAGTAGGATCAGAAAAGAAAAAAGGAATGTATATGATGCCTGAAGTGATAACAATCATGATCCTTTACTATACATACCGATAGGATTTCAACACTCTGAAGCCAGAAGTATGCAAAAATGGAAGAAAGTATAAAAGAAATTCAAGATTCCCTCAAAAACTGGCATTAGTAAAGTCTGTCCATGAAACATACCAGCAAAATCATTAACTCATCACTATCTTACATAATACACTCCCTAGTAACTCCACAGTGAATATTATGTACTGTTTATGGGGTACAAAGACTGCAGCCCAATCTACTTCATAAATTTCCTCTTGTAGACAAAAAGAAAGTTCAGTGAAAAAGCTTTACATTCACACTATGTAAGACAGTACCATGTAATCAGGCAGCCTCAAAAGTCATTAGTGAACAAATCTTCTGGTTTGCCTCTAAACCCAAACTTTTCTGCCTCTCTAGTCCACCCTCTTCCATCTGAATCACAACATTATGAGCAAACTAAAATACAAATTTGAGCATATATACCTGCAAGAGATAGTTATAAAGTAGCTCTGAAGTAGACAAACATCAATCTTATACCTCTGTAGCAACAAATCTATTTATTCAAGAAGTGCCAATCTCCTCTGCTGGTTTTCTTCCTATTCTCACAGTTCTCCTTTCCATGGATCCTTTAAATTTCAATGAATCCTTCTCTTTTCTCCTTCTATCCTGCAGAGCCTGCAAAAATACTGTCTTTTGCATTGCAATCTCTCATCAAGTTTTCCCCATCTAAGCTCCCCATCTCATTTGCCTCGATACTCTCCGCATTTCTTCCAAATAAAATACTAAAATACTTGTCACCATCACAATCAAAAGTGATGTCCTAGGTTGTTTTATTTTTTAAAGAGGCAGTCTCTGCTGGCATTCTTCGTACTTGTTCTCCACTCTGAACTAAGTTCAGAAATCACATTTTTGTCCTTTGCAGCTTTTCACAAATTAACTACCGCGCTAATAAATCCCTTCAATATTGACTTCAACACCATCAATTTTCTATTGACAGAAACCTAGATAAACCTGAAGTCTGGAAGCATCCTTCCTTTCAAAAGGAAAGTCCATAGTAAGACTTCCCCTCACTACTCTAACTGTCCCTTAATTTAGACCTTCTCCTTGTAAGCTGGCTTTAAAAAATGCCATTTGAGCACTGACTCACTATGAAGCTGCATGTGTCTATCAGAGTAGAATAGTCTCTACATGTAAGACCTCAACTTCGAGCCCCCTTGTATGCTCCTTTGACATTTCCCTTCCAAATTAAGATCTGAAAAAAATTCAATATACAATAGGCCAGAGTGCCTGGTAATCTCATCTGGGCTCCATTTCCCATCAAAGATTGGACTGGATAAACTTTAAAGGTCCCTTCTGACTGGGGCAATTCTATGGTATTGTCTCCCTTTACCTCTATGTCCTTTTAACTACAGTTCCAGCAGGTAATTCCATGAAGGGACGCAGTAACTGTCACCAGATACTGCCTCCTCATGTTAGTTTTTGCACCAGTATCACAAGTCACACAACTTGAAAGTGCATATGAGCTAAACTAGTTTAAGGAAAAGTTTAAAGACACCATGGATAACTAAACCAAATTTGTGAACATCTAAGAGTGAAGACCATGTAAAAGAATTGTGCAAAAGACAAACTGGAGAGCAGACACAGCATTTGCTAAATCAACAATGCACTACGGATGGCTTCATGTGACATCGATCTGCACGGAGTCCCAACACCTCTCTAAAGTGCTGTGGTTTATTCCTATATCAATGCCATTTTATTTAGAAGCACTGTGCAGTCACAAGTTTCCCCTCCTCTGTGCTGAAAAACCATCAGAAGTTCTGTCACTCAGATAACCAAAAGGATGGAATCAAGAGTGACAGATAACTGTTTGGTTTTCAAGGTCTAGTCATTTTGGATAGTTCAGGAATTATGTCCTACCACCTCTCCTAATGAAGTAAATTAATTTAAACAACAGGGAGTGTAAGGAGTAACACTGAAAAAGTTTCTTATACTGGAATCGACTCGGGGTTGATTTCTTTAAGCAATTTCCAAGACATACTGACAATTTATTTTTAGTATTTAAAGCTAGAATAGGGACAGATACTAGGAAGTTATTCTAGAAGACCAAGATGGCTGCATGTCAAAATGCTCTAGTGGTCTGCTCCAATTTGTTAACATCAGGGCGGAGCCAGGACACATCAGCTTCAATGAAGGCAAAATTTTTGCATGTCATACTGGTTGTAGCCTCTGTTTCCCTATATAAATATTTGATACTAAACAAAAAGCACTTGATCATTAAATATGAGATCACAATATCTTAGATGGAATGGAGTAGACAACACTGAAATGTGATTTATTCTCATAAAAGGATTGCAGTGTTGATATACATATAATATACAATTTAACCATGTTGTAAGACACTTATTCCTGAATCTTTGTATCAGAAGACAGTAAAATTACAAAGCTGTTCTTCCAATTATTCTAGAATTCCATGTGCCACCTGTAGTCCAGAATAGATTTAACACCATTGTGCATACCACCAGTGATCAACCCAAGTGTCTGATGAGCTACACTGAAAAGCAGTGCCTGGATGGCCTTCAATTTCTGTCTTCCATTTTCCTGGATAAGAAGAATGAAATTCCAATCTAAGCCTAAGAATTCTGTGCAAAATTTTAAAAGCTTAGTTTTGATGTGCAACGTTAAAAGAACTGTACATGAAAAATGCACAATAATGTGCATCAGGGACAAAAGCTGAGTTAGTCCTCTGCTAATAACCTTGCACTGAAACCAAGGCTTGATAAGTAAAGTCGCATGTTATAGTAACTAACTATAAGTCAAATTTCAAAGCAATTACTTTGAAAGGTTTCTAGTAAAGCCTCAGGAATTATCACTTAAACTCTCTTTGATGATAGTGTTCATTCAACAGTGTTCTATTTACATGATGGGAAGACAATAAACAAGCATTCTTACCTTTTGAAAACAGCAGTTTCAGTTTTAGCATCTACAGTTAGGCTCAGTGTCTCCTTCATGCTGCCATTCATGACTGTCTCAGTTACCTTGTCTGCATTTTCCACATCATCCTCTCCATCTGAGCTGGCCTCCATAGCAACACTTCCTGGGGCTGCAAGCAGAAATAGAAGCAATTTAGCATATGGCTGGTTATGTTTCCATTGCATGTGCAAGCAAGTAAACAAATATATCAAGAACAGTATTTCTGCAGTTTTGCACACTTCTTGAATTCTTTCTTACAGGGAATGTATGTGGCACTTTCTGCAAGTGCCACATAGAGAACATGAGTATTACTTACAGATGGCTTAAGAAAAAGCCACATTGTGTAGCTTTTTTCATTTTGACTGACAATGGTTACTGCAACAATTTTGCCTAAAAAAAGCCTTAGTAGGTGACAAAATATTTTTCTGTACAGTAAAATTAATGACAAGTCTACACAGTACAAATCTGACTTTAAGCTTCCTAGTGCTGACAAATCTTTGGGATGTCCAGGGTGCCTGGACTTCTTACCTGCACTTCTTGCTCTCTCTGGTAATAAGAGATACAAAAAAAAGTTCATTAAAATATTATTGTCCTTTTACCAGTTCATAGACATAGAACAAACAATTAGGGCATACATACTGAAGGTAGCTTTAGAAAGAGGCATGAGCAGGAAGGAGAAATTTGAACACCTTGAGGCTACTGGCCTATTGCCACACACGCCAAGACTGGAGGCTACCATTCTTTTTGGGCTGAGCTAAGGGCTGACACAGGTGAGAAGATTCTCTAACAGAATGGACTTACAAACTTTGTTTCTTTGTAATACTTTTATGTTCATAATGTGCAAACTTTTTAGAGGGATCAGTAACACCAGCTCTTGTTTTAAACTGGCAACTATTTAAATAGTTTATAAATTCTTTGAAAAGTCACTTTTAATACTTGTCAGAACAGCAGCAGAGCCAGAGAGGAGTCTAAACCTAAAATTTTAAAGTTCATGGAGGTTTTTCTTATGTACAACTCCTATGATCAAGCCATTTGCATATAGAAATGCAGTGCAGTTTACTTACTCTCTAGCTGTGTTGTAAGAGTAGTTGCATTTGCACTCAAGGGATCACCTGGATCTGTGTTTGTTTCCATTTCCACAGGAGAATTACTTCTCAAGGAGTCTTTTGAGCTTCAAGTAGAATAAAACAACTTTAGAAACATTTCTGAATAGCAAAATGAAGTGTTCTTAGAACAGTATTAGCTCTCTACGAGAGCTGTAAGGCCTAAAGAACTATACTGAAACTGTATTAAGCAAGTTTAAGAGTGCTGGAAAGACATGCTAAATAAAAGCCTAGTAATGTAAAATGCACCAGAACTGAGCTGAGGGTGTTTCATGGTAATCTTATTTTCACTTGATTTTGTTGCATTACAAGTACTAGTGGACATGTCCACTAGTAACTAAGGCATACAGGTATCACCAGCTCCTTGCAGTGTTCAAAGTATTTTTAACTGTTTTGCTAAATGCATTTTTCCAATTTGATAGCTCTCTATTGAGACTTTTATACTTTTATATCCGAGCTGTTTTAATGCTCAGACAAAAAGTCAAAAGCCAAATTTATAAAAGCAACGTCTTCCAGTATGAGAAGGAATTAGTTCTTGACTGCCAATATTTGCCAACTCAAAATTAACATCTATTTAATTAGGTACATACACAAGATTTCAGCAGAATGTAGCATCCAATCCAAAAAAGAACAGCATTGTCTTGTGTGTTCTCAAAATCATGCAGAACTACTTAAGCTAGTTATCACAGGTTCATATTGTGTTATTTCACATCACAATATGAAATTTTAATAAACCCAAAACACTAGTACCCACCCATCCTGGAAAGGGAGATCATACAGACACATGCTGTTGGGACACACTTTACATACACCAGCACCACAGGCTTGTGTAGAGATGGACACCCCCAGAAAACCAAGCTCACCCTGAATAGCTGACATTCTTACCTCAAAGAGGATGTGAAGTCAGAAAAGGAAGCCCAGCCAGTTTCTTTAGCTGGCACAGGTGCTTCAGCACTCCACACAGCAGAGCCAACAGAATCCAGACTGGCACCATGTGCAGTCTCCATGGGAACATCAAAGTTCGCTGACCAGTTAGGTGCTGAAAAACCATCACCAGGGTCATTAGGAACAAATTTCTATAAAGAATATGAGTGCACATATGCCTAATACTGATTCCATCTATGTACATTTCATAAAGAGAAGCAAGATTCATAACTAGACTTGAAAGTACATGCAGAAAAATCCTGTACATCCTGTTAAAAAATTAATGTATTCCCTAAAAGGAAAATTCTGCTAGTAAGGCAGAATTTTAAGATCATTAATTCAGAGTACTCCGCTAAAAAAAAAAAGTTTATCTGAAGAACAAAACTAATAAAACATTAAATCACAAGTACAATCCTGCTTTATCCTTGAAATTAATCTCAATATTTGTTACCATTTTTCAAACTAATTTCTACAATAATGAAGATCACAAAAGTTTTATCCCTTTTTCAATTTCTTCAAATAATTTCTCATGCACTAACACCACTGCTAAATATCAGAAAAGTTTAAGGCTTTTTACAACTTAAAATATTTACTGATATTTTATATTTGGGAGCAACTGTGAATATCATCTAATTTAGGATAGGTCAATTCAAAAACTTCACCTACCCAAGGGAAACATGTTTTTCATTAACACTTACATACAAAAAAACAGGCTGAAAAGGAAGCTCTGACTAGCAATTAGAAATTCCAACCCAGGCAGATATGGGAGGAGACCCACATGGATCAAAACTTGTTTGACACACAGATGCCAACGACACCAATCTGACAAAAGAAAAGAAAACCCTTAACTTTTCCTTCTAATTTAATTCTTTGCAGTCTAGATAAACACAGGGCTTTTACCTACAGACATTGCCAGTTTAACAAAAGCCAGTTTAGTCTGACTTGAATGTGAAAACTTTTCAACCTATTACATCAGTTAAGATTCCACAGAAGAGTCTCCAGATGTGTACCTTTCACTCACATTTGAAACCAGAACAATGCAATTTCACTGAGCTTCTGTAGGAAGTCTTCTAAAAGAGCATTGTTAGACAAAAAGCTGGTCTGCAAGGCTTCCAGTAAAAATATAGTATTTTGGGTTTGGATAGTAACATATCAGGTTTTTGTAGGCACTCAATATTTATAAACCAGCATTTAATCCTCTCCTTTCTGACTACTCCTTTTTTTAACTCTTCTAAGAGTAGAAACATGAATTTTAGAGAGAGTAAGTAATTTAAGACAGGTAAGGAATTCAAACTTCCCAATATGTGCATGCTCTGTGGCAAGGGAGAAAGACTAAGACAGTTGGAATAAAACCAGTCAACAAGAAAACTCCTATAAAATCAGGCTACAAGATCTATCGATTTCCTATAACCCAAAGCACCAGGGGAAAAAGCTACGTACGTTCACTTAGGTCTACTTCCATTTTGTCCTCTGTATTGGTGTGGGATTCAAACAAGTCTTGTTTAGTTCCATCCTCTTCTTCAGAATCTGTACTTTCTTCACTGTCTGTACTGCCCGAACTTCAAATACAAAAGTAGAGTTTACATTCTGGTTTTAGTACAACATCCTGGGCACAATGAAATACTGCAGTTTCAGGCTAGAGAGAATTACAATTATTTCTGACAGAATACTTGAGGTATAAATTTTAGCTCTTAGTATTCTCCCCTCATTTCTCTCTCAAAGAAACAAGGTTTAACATTTTTCACTTGATCACATGAAGAGGCTTTCAGCAGATATTGAGGGAGGGTGCACAGCCCTGAGTTGTGGGGACTAGATGCTCTTTCCACTCAATGCATTTTCCTTTGTTCACAGCCATACTGGTACTGTGAGGACAGCAAGGTCTAGTAGAGGTGTGGAGCTGGGCTGCCTTGTCCAAAGCAAGGACAGTAAGGCCAGTTGAAAAGCAGGAAAGAATTTACAGCAGGGGAAAAAAAACAAAACCAACAAGCTACAAAACCCAAAGTGCATCTTCTGCAAATTATGGCTGGAAAACAATGCACTAGAGCCACATCTCCACTCACTACTCCACAGAATGGAAATACCTAGTTAAGCTGGACAGTCTTTACTAAGAGACAGACTGAACCAGAGGACAGGTATATTACTGCAGGGTCACTACACTGCTCTTTGGATGAGAAACACCCTTCTCACCTGGAACGCCTCTGGGACTCTGGTGCAAATGCAATATGTTTTTCTTCCCAGATGTCTTCTTCATCAGAGCCACCATCATCAAACTGCTGTATCCGCTCCTTACAGCATGCCTCAAACAAGGCTATATTGCCCTAAATACAGCAAAAGTATAAAATCCGTATTACATTAATAACATCTTGATAATGCATGACTAATCTGAAGAGAATCTTAAGCATTTCCCTAAAAGCAGCAGAAATCCAGAATGTCTTAAGTTTGTCAAGAAAGCACAAAGTGCTGCTTGTTTTACTTGGCTACTAACAAGCTGAATGGACCAAAGAGCACTTAGGAGCTTCCATCTTGTTTAAAAATGGGATGTAGGAGTGACCCCAAAGAGCTTTCCAAAAAACTAGGGCACAAAGTACTCCAGCTTTATTTTCTGTACTGGGGGGTCATTTTGGTTCAGAGACTCTGTCCTGACTTTCCTGTCACTACAATCTCACTGAGTATTTAAATAGCTTCTAATCATAAAACACAAGTGTGCAACATGCACAAATCAGATCTAAGCCAAATCTTAAACCCAGTTATACAAATTAGAAGCAATTCTAATACTGATTCGTAAGAAGCAATTCTTAAGAATTCTAATACTGATTCTTAGAAGCAATTCTTAATACTGATCAGGAAGAAGAATAGTGTCTTCCAATTAGCAAACCTCATGATATAGGAATAAGGGCAGGGTAACTGTTTTCCGATTATTTCCATGTAAAAGAAGTAAATATAACCACTACCAAAGCTCTGAGGTCATGCCAAAGCTCAAAAGACAATAATTTTTCTAATAATACTGGAACTGATACTTACACTTTCATTTGTATTGAGGGTAAAGTTGATGTCTGAAACCCGATCAAAAGAAACACTACAAGAAAAAAAGAAATGTACTCAATTAAACAGGACTTTCTATTGTGACCTGAAGACATTTAATTTCTGTTTGGTTTCTTATAGTCCAATAATCTAAAAATAGAAGATAAAAGACAGTCTCCAACACAAAACACTCAAAATTACACACCAAGGAGATGTGGCATTCCTGTGATTTTTTTTTAACTGTTAAATATTTTTAACAAAAACACAAAACATTGTCATCTACAGTTAGTATGCAACAAGTCTAAACAAGAACAACTGAAATTATATACTCAAATCTCAAGTACTGTATTGCTATGCACTGGAGAAAACCTAGGCCTAAAGAATGCCTAAACTGACAATGGTCTACCATGATATACCTCAAAATCCTGCAAATATCTGCATCTGCAGTTCTTATATATTTTAACTGATTTCACTCTTCTATTAAAGGACCTTTTCAACAGGAAGGAACAAAATGAAACCTACTATCAAGTTTTGTTTCTCAACAAAAGAACCCTACAAATATTTTTTTTAAGCAATCACTGAAATATTTTCCCAAACATAACACTATATCATAGGCTTGACACATCCTTACATATCAGACGAGTTCATATATTCTTTGTGTAGCCATGAGTGCATTCAGCAGAGCACACATTACTCCTCCCCTCTAATATTCATAGCCTTACAAAGCAGGAAAAAGTAACCTAAGTTGCTAGTGTGACTGTGTTACTGCACGATGTTATGCAGGTAACTTAGAGTGCAATTGATTCTTGCACAGAAGGAATAACTTTAAACTAACTTCGCCTACAGCTTAATTCAACTCCTGAGTACATCATCAGTGTACCTGTCACAAGTCTTGAGACCTCTTTAGGTAAGTTGTCAGCTTCTTTCTACCAAGAGAAGAGACTTCCAAAGGCATGAACTAAAAGGAATTCCAATTCCTATCCTTCCCAAAATCCATCTGCTTTTAGCAAAGTTAAGGAGTATCCTGCGTTACTTCCTCTACCATCATATCAATCTCTAAATATCGGCAGGTTCTGTGGTGTAAAAAAGCAGCAATGCTTCTTGGATGGAAGACACACGCTTCAGCCAGACATCACTTACTAAACACTTATAGAAGAGCACTGAGATTATTATAAAAACACCCTTCTAAAAACCATCCTAAAGTAATGCTTTTTATTCCTATCTGCATGTTCTGGCACCCCAAGCCATGAAATCTTATAAAAACGATGATAAACTTTAACATGTGCAAGAACTCCCATTCTCCCCTTTTCCTTTTATTAAATCCATTTACTTACAAAGAAAGATACCAGCTTTTCTGAGGGGTGTTTTTTGTTCTGTGCTGGTTTTTGTGGAGTTTTTTAATCTGACCAAGACTGTTCTCATTTCCTCATCTTTCACCTAAGACTATTTGTAGAAATCAGTCTTAACTGCCTCAACATTATAAACAATGGTAGATTTACAGTGCCCTTCCTTACTCTCCCCTACAGAAAAGTACACTCAGAGACATGTTGTTCCTGTCATCCTTTCCAAGAAAACTCAGATGCAGAGCTATTCATCTGGTCATCAGCAGGGGAAAAAGCCCACTTTGAAACAGAGAGAAAGTTAAAGTGACCCAAACAATGTCAGGTCAACAGAGAGCCATAGCCGTCTGTTAAAAATCAGAGTTACAATTCAGTTTTTTGTTCACAACACAGTGCTCTCAACATTGGCACAACCAGAAGATTAGAAAAAGAAAAGAAGCTGCCTCTTCCCTCTGTTCAGGGAGGTTTCTATCAATGCACACAAATGGCACGAAAAGACAGGACTAATTGACAACTGCTTCACATCAGTAAATGCTTGTACTTATCACCAGCAAAACCACAGCCAAAAACACAGTCAGAAAGAAAACTCATAATGCTATAGCCAAATTCAGTGTAATATTATACTCACTTGCCAATGTCATCTTGATCAGCAAACTTCTCATCGTTGAAGCCAAACTGGTCAATAAAATTGGACGTCATTTGTTGCATCTGATAATCAGAAAAGGCCTGGCAACCCCAGGACCAACGACAGTGATATAATGATTCTACTAATACTCTAAAATCTATTTGCCCATTTTGCTTCAAAGAAATAAAAGTCTATCTAAACTAAACATAAAAGGACAAGAAAAGGATTTGTCTTAACCTCTGAATTTTGAAAGGTAGTATCAACTACAATCATACTTATATTTACTGACTTGAAAGCCAATATAACAGCTTTCAATAAAGAAATTAAATCTGTTAACATTAACCAGCACTTTTCCAAATGCACCCCAAAGAAGCAGAGAAACAACACTATAGAAAAGAAAAAGCTGTCTTTGCTCAAAATAGCATGAAATTGTAAGTAGTAAGAACCAGAAAAGTAAACTATATTTAGATACTAAAGCACAGTTGCATATTTATTATACAGATATCACTAGCAAAATCAGTCTCATGTACACACACCAGCAGCATCTATTAAATATTAGAAGAATGAAACCATTGAACATTTTACATGTCAGTGCAGTGTCACTGACACAACTGTGCTGGTTTTTTAAATAAAGATTAGTGTCAACTGCCAGCAGATCGATATATACACTAAGGTACATGTGGGCATCATCTATCCCTAATAATAGCTTTTGTCTCTTATTTCTCAGGACTATCATTAAATTTTAAATTACTATACATCCTCTAGGGACTTTTAATACTATTATTTCCATGTGTAAAGTCAGCCAACACTAAGATATTCTAGAAAATAAAGCTGTCATGTCAACTCTTGGGTTCCTGCCCAGGTAGCTGAGGGGACACAGTATGGTGGTAAAGTTGAACAAAGTGAATATGGAAAGAAAACAAAAAAAGCTATCAAAAAACCCCAAGTTCAGATCAAGGTATTATGAATATTGAAGGAAAAAGAAAATATATATAAAAGGAGGAGGTATACAGCAAGACAAACTTGAAAGAAGCAGCACTGGACCATCTGCATTTCTCCAGATTAACTACCTGGAACTGCTGGGATTGCCTAGGCACAGCAGGTCACTAAGGGGATGCATGAAAAGCACAGAGATATTAGAAGATCTTACTTTCTCACTAAAGCTGCTAAAGATAGCACCCAACTTATCAAGTTTTTGTACAGGTGCACCTTATAGGTACAAAGGCACTTAATTAGATAAAAACACACCAGATTCTTTAAGAATGAGCCACCACCCACAATTCAAACTTAGACAAGCAATTACTTATTACAAAAACTATAGAAAATGCATAAAGTACCAAAGCCAATATTAGATTAGGTAGTTACTACACAGCTGTTAGTGTGATCTGAAAGACTTTGGTTAGTAACCCCGGCAAATAATGCATGTAAAGCATCTGATTCCATCTAAGTGATCTATTGGCAAAATCTCGTGCCACAAGGCTCCCTCTCCTTCACTACCAGCAAAAGAATTCAAAGAGATGCTTATGAGTCTGGTAAGACACAGTTGTGTGCATGCACAGATGCCTAGGTTTTAATTTAAACTTTCTAGATTTATATTTGCTTGTGAGAGAAAAATAAAAGTTCCACTGCTTTTTAAAAAATTACTTAATTTACTTTTACGAAAAGAGCAACTTAAGCTGTTAAAAGAATTCAACTCACCTGCTGCAAAGAAGAATCCTGTGAGAAGCCAGTTTCTTTAAAGTCTATTTCATCATCACTGGAAGAATGAATGTGGCAGGTGGTAACCTAGACAAATAAATTGGGTCATTGGCATAGTAGATAATGTATTGGTTTATTTCAGATAAAAGAAATTGTTTTAATGCTTTGTCTCGCTATCTTACTGAAAACTGAGGAGTTTGGAGATAAGTTTTCCATTAAGTTTTACTGTTATTACATCAAGTACCTCCAAGCACATGATTATGTATCTGAAGAGCCAATGAGTGACATATTTTATAAGCTTAAAATTCTTCCTCTTTACAAGATCCACCTTTGGGTCTTGACCAAGACATAGTTTCTACCAAGAGGAAAAATAACATTCATCTGCAAGCCCTACACACTTCTTTGCATTCACAGGCTCAAGAAAAAATACCTTATGTACATCTTTTGGACCTGTTCACAACTTACACCATTTCAGATGAATTTCTTATTGCTTCTATTGACACCTGTTAACATCACGCTCCAGTTAATATTCATGTTGAAATAGCAAATTCAACAATTAACTGTAGTCCAAATGACAGAAGACTAGCAGAAGTTAATGAAGCCACAAGCAAACCACACATTCCTGGAGAAGTCAGGTAAAATAAAATTCACAAATTGGTCTGTTGACATCAGAAACTGCCTCTGCTTATTAAAGTCTCCAAGTGATTACTCTTAGACTGTATTACTAATGTGATTACACAAACCACTTCTACTTGAGTTAAGTGTTTTTCCAAAAGCTTAATCACTACAACTGCATGCAGAAGAAACGTGGCAGGTGCACAACAGTAAGCAAAGTTACTTAAGCAAGGTCAGAAACACAGGCAATGGAATGCAGGTAGCAGTCTTCTGTTAAGCTTGTACTGGGTCATTTACATCCTGCAGAGAAAGTAATCAACACCAGTGCCTGCACTTCCAGTTTGTACTCTCAAGCAGACTGGAGTTTTCAAGAACATGACCTCGAAGAGGTAAAGAAATCCTCCTCCTTGCAGATTGCCTGGGATTAGCTACACTAGGTAATGAGCCAGTTAGCTGTTACAAGCTGATCATCTGCATTATGCCTGCACAAATGTTAACTATATGGCTTTCACTGAAAAGTAAACTAAATAATTATCAGTTCCGTAACTCAGCAACTAGAGGGACTCCTTAAAAACACTGGGGGTTTGGAAGACTGACAGTGCTGCTGACAAAAAAACTGTCCAAGTAAAGCAGCAGCAATCTTCATACCTTACTCATCACTACTTACCAGATCCACTGTATTCCTCTTGTTGGTTTCTCCTAAAGAGCTTGTGCAGAATGTTTCCCATCGCTCTCTCACCTCCTCTGGAAGCTCTACCACAGGAAACAAAACACCAAACCAATTAGAAACTATAAACAATGAAGCATCACTTAATTTTCCAGAGTGTTTTTCTCTCTACCAAAAATACCGTAAGAAAATACACATCCTCCAAAATCTGTAAATGTAACTTCATCTAGCAAACAAGTCTGAATTAAGCAGGTCAGCATTTCTATTTCAGGGAGCTTTAACACTGTTTGAAATTAAAATACTTAAGCATTTATTTAAGGATGACTGCTTTAAATTGGATATTTCAAAAGTAATCCAGTTATTTTCTTCTTTAATCCAACTGCTGCCTTCTAATTTAAGTTTGTTTAATATCCTCAGCATTTGATAATGAAAGCCCTGAAGATAAAGTTAGGACCACGAATGAATACCTTTGATGAGCTGCTGGACTAGTGTGCTGTTTGGCCCCTTATCTGTACTGTGCACAATGCAGTTTGCTATCCTTGTCAGGTGACCCATGTAGCCGTGCCTCCTTCCTCCTTCAGCCCTGCAAGAAACCAAGAGCTCATCTGCTGCACTCAAAGCAACTCTGATACCGTATGTTGTTGTAGTACAATGTCAGAGTCAAGATGGTACACAAAACAATGTTCACTGGGGTTCTTAAGTGGGAGTTGCATCCTAAAAGCACAGGTTCACAAAAATACTTAGGAAATTAAGGTATCAACTGGTTTGACTTCACTGAGCCAGTTTAGAAGACTTAACAAGCACATAAAATACCAAGAAGGATGTACCAGTGTTTGTACTGCTTTTGTGTGTGTGCAGAAAGCAAAATGCACAGCATTAGCAAAATAATGACAGAACTAGCAACTGGATTCAGAGTTTTTAGGAAATTTCTTTTGCTAAGAGTATTTTACAAAACCCCAAAACACCAAATATTTTCTCAGAGATTTCAACACATGAACAAAAGGGAAAAGCATTCTTTCAGGGCTTTTTAGCACTACCTGTAGCATACCCATTCATGTTAGGGCCAATGCTTTCCTGACATTTAGGAACAACATTTACATGCTTTCCAAAGCTAAAATTACAAAGCCATTTAAATATTTCACACAGAACTGCTCTGCAAAAACAGGAATTACTAGATGTTAGAGTAGTGCTCTGAGCACCTACAGCCAGTTGGAACCATTCTAAATCTGACCAAACAGCGATCATGAGAGGTCCTGCTTGAATTGAGTCTCTATCATTTGGCTGCAAGCCAACCAAACTTTTGCTGCATCAGTTTAAGGTTTTGTGTTTAAAAAAACCCTCACCCAGCTCGACAAACCTCCCATGACTGAAATCTTTGTAAAGTAGCAGCAGCTCATGAAGTACCTTATGTTATGCAAACACAGATCACATGATGTTATTTTCCATCATCATCATCTAACATATGAGGTAACTGAAATTATGTTTTGTCTATGCAAGACATCATGAATAAACCACCACAGTGTTTACAGCTTGCTTAGGTAACAAGAACATTCAAAATAAGCAGCACATGATAACAGCAAAGGTTATAGTTTCTAATACAGGATATGACACAGTGTGCTTCTATTTAACAAACTAGACTGACTTGACAGAAAGTCTGAAATACAACTGTGTATTTTGTTAGCAAATGCTTATTAATCCCAATGAACTAAACAACTTTTACTATGTCAGATTTTTACCAGCAGAACACAGTAACCCTTAAGATTCTGAAGCTGCTTGAAATAATGTTAAGTGACAGAATACAAAAGGACTAAAAGAAATAGCCATTTCCTGAAACAGCCAAGCTAAAAGTACCCATAAAGATTTATCTTTTACAGCTGGTGCCACACCTCTACAAAACTGGATAAAGGAATGAATTCATTACAAGTCTGTTTCCAGATAAAAGCACTATCTATCTAAGGTTTGAAACACTATTTTCTTCATTAGTATTCCCAAATGTGTGACTAAATATTTAATTAAATCATTCATATGGTAAGCACTGGATCAATAACAGTCTTATCCAAGTAAAATTTAAGTTTTAGGTTGGAATTATAGAGAAAACTTTTCATATTTCTCTCCTACGCAAACCTAATTGCCAGTGAAGTTGGCAATTCTCTATAACCTCAGGAGAATTTATATAAAAAGGAACACATTCAGGAGAGCATGTTTTCTACAGTTAAATTTAATACATTCCTTTTTCTATTATCCCCCACTCCCCTTCACTATCCTAATTTCCAAGTCAGTTACATTAACCATATATTTACTATCTGATTCACTTCAGATAATAATGTTTTGGGGAGTGGAAAAGGTCTCAACATTCCATGGAACCAGCAGCACTTCCCCAGCTAGTCAATTCAGTGTTTTGACAGGTCAGAAGGAACATTTACTCTTCAGTACCTCCAGAGCTAAAATTATTTGGCCTCCGTGAGAACATTTTACCACCTCAGGTGACAAAAGAATTTTTTCTCCTGCTACAAAAACAGTTTCAGATCATATTAGCTACTTGAAGCTTACATTCTTTCAAACACACAATTTTAGAAGGTATTCTATTGCTGAGGAATTAGCTTTTACTATTTGGGAGTCTGATGCTCCCCAGTAGGTGATATGCTTTGATGTATTCACAAGTAATTTCTAACTTACTGGGGAAAAGTATCTCTTGTCCCCTCAAAACTTACACTATGCTTATTTTTCACTAAAACTTCAAAGATCATAGTAATATCTTACACATAGCAAGAATGACAACTCTTGTACTCCTAGATGGCCACAGGAAAAAGAATGCTAACAAAAAGTACAAGAGAAAGCTTTAACCCAAATATTAACATACAAGTGATTTTAGAACTGGCTAGATCACTTAGTTAACACATTCATTTCACAACTCAAGTCTGATTTAAACAATTGCAGGGAATGAGGAAACTAATTACTCACTGTTTTTTCTCATTCATCTCCCATGCTTCAAGTATTCTTTCTATTAATTGGCACTTAAGGAAGAGCTGTCAAAAAAAATAAAATATGCTTAGTATCACTGAAATGGAACACTATTTAAGCATTTTACAGTTGATACTAAAGTCTGCAAGACTATTAATTTCATGTTCAGGATATATACTTTCATTAAAGGGTTGAAAGTCCAGCAGTCGGATCACAACCAAAAACCTAAAAGCTGAACCTGTATTAATTCTACTCTGCTTTCTAAGTGCTGAGTTGTTGGAGTAGCATAAAGCTATTGAAATAGCAATTTTAAGCCTTAAAAGTAGGAAGAGCTTCAGGAAAAAGAAATACTTGCAGCTCTTCACACTCACTTTGGAGCAACAAAAAAATCTACTTTATGGCAGTTTCAGGTTTAACACCCCAAACTAACATTTTAAGTAAAACCAGAAAGACATTCTTTTTCATTCTGTACATTAAGTAGAAAGGGGTATATTTTAAGTAAAATTAACTGCATGGAAACAGGAAAATTCAAGAGGTTCACAAAACACAACTTACATGTTTCAGTAAGAGATTGTCCCCACTGGAGTCCTGATCTGTAGTTGTGCCATTTTCCGTGTTTTCAAGAGGACTTGCAAGAATCAATGCAATACAGATTTCTACTTGAGTATGCAAAAAGTTATTCCATGTATACTTAAAAAACATGTCCTGAAAAACAAATTCACCGAGGTTTACACAAACCAAGATTTCTTCATTAAACATAACCAACAGTTTCACCTACCTAATCATTTGAATGACTATAATGAAAGAAATCTTAAGTTTTATACCTAGTATTTTTCTACAAGAGAAAATTTGTGACCCACAAAACCAGTTAACTTTTGCTGGTTTTCTGGGTCACAAGTACTTGCCATTTTCTGAATGCAAGGAATACTATACTGCATCAGAACAAGAATGCAACTAACTGGATTTATTGCAGGGGTCACAAGTTATGCACTCTCAGACTATGAAGAGAGGGAGAAGTAATGTTCCCCTACTTACATTTCTTCTGCCAGCTGCAGCCCAGAAAGCCCCACAGTCAGAAGTGTTATTTATGACCTTAGAAGTCCTTGACTTTTTTTGAGTTCACTTAACTTCATAGTATCTCTAATACCTTTCTATAAATGTGCTCCTCACTTCAGTAAAATTCCTTATGAAATTGTATCTACCTGTTTCAAACCCATCATCCAATATCACAGATAATAATGTTAAACAGCTCCTAGATTAACAAAGTACAAGACAAATACTGATAAACAGCTTCCATCTAGTCAAGTTCCTGCTTCTCCACATTCTTTCTCTTAAACACAAGTAAGACTTTTGTCAAGCCTAGTTATTTTAGGCTGCTCAGTGCAAAATTCAATCAACTGCCATCAGTGGTAAAATCTAGTGAGTTCCGGAAATATGTGCAGTGATTAGAACAGTATTGAACAATTTTAGTCTCATTCAAAGTACAGCTAAAGGTCTTCAATCTATCTTCAGTCCTCCTAAACGAATGACATTTGCCCATAACTTTTCTGAAGTCAAGTCTGCTCAGTAAAACATGTGCTGTTTCAGCAAACAGCATGAAGCACTGTGATTTCCATGGCTACCATTACTTTTTTCTTATGTAAAACCTGCAACAGAGAAGCGTGTTCAAGCCTCACTGAACATAGTTCACAAAATAATCTATTTACAAGAATATGCAAGCATTCATAGTGTGTATGCTCCCTTAGACAGTGGATCTAGGAAAAACTGCAGCTACAGTGAAGTCAGCTGTTTGTATAAAGGGTAGTACCTGTCTGCAAACACAATCGTGAAGAAAATTTGATATTAAAACGTTTCAAACTCGCTGTAATTATCACACACAGGAAAAAGGGGATTTGGACTAAAATCAGGGAAGAGAAGGTATTTACACTTTAAGCTTGCAACTGCCAACTTAGAAGTCTACATATTTTTATTCAGTAACTAGCTTAAGTTCTATATTATTTCAAGTTATTTTTTAATCAACCACCATTTGGATTTCTTGGGTGGACTGAAACACAAAATACATCTGCTATAGTGGAAGTAAGTATGAGGTAGGAAGTACTCAAAGTACATGTTCACATCAGCAAAGAGCAATGAGTTAGGTAACTGAGTTTGTTGTACACCATCTAGCTTTGAAGTTTAAAGGAGTACAATATATCAAGAATAACCGTTCCTTTACAGGACACTGCTGAGATACCACTCTGTCGGCCATATATTAAGTAAGAAAAAGGGGCTTTGAGGGAAAACTTAGGGAAAAAATTAAATAGTAATGAAGCCTTGAACATTGTTGAAAACCCAAGAACATCCAGTTGATAATAAGCTTACTAAGAAAACCACTTCATGTATTTATGAAGGTGTAGCAAGTAAAAACCATTCAAGTGGTCAGAAGAAAACACTTCCCTCAGACAGATTAACAGGAAAATCCAGTATTAAAAGTTCTTAAACCAAGCAACAGACATAATACAAAGGTGCTGAAAAGTTAGGCTGGAAAGTAAGTTAGACTAGAAAATTATCTGCAGAATCAGAAAAAGCAGACAAGATCTCAACAGCAATCAAAAAACAAAAAAAAAACCAGCATAAAGTTCTTACCAGTATGACTCCTATGCTGTTAAGTTCTATAAGCTCCTGATTCACACTGCTTGTATTTGTCTGTAAAAGGCTAGATATTAATCTAATCACATTTAAACGTGTGTTTCCTACAGGTGGATCCAGTACACCCCAGGTTGTCTTCATGACGCTTTTCTGAAAAAGAAAAAAGTTCAATACATAAACCCATAAAAATATCTTGTTAAAATTCAGCTTATCATTTCTACATACAATAACTGAGTAGTGCTTAAAACTAGATACATTTAGCCCTTGAGCAACTGTCTTACCTTCATCCTACAAAGACCCCCTAATTTTAATTCCAAATACTGTAGCTTATTTTAATTTCACAGAAAGGAAGCACTAAATTAAGTCACATGAAAGGTACAACTTGGTAAAAAAGTGATTGCTAACTACAGACAGGATCTCAAAGTAGATGAAGTCTACTTAACATTGACAGGAATTACGAGATAGTTCCTCAGAAATAATTTTCATTCAATCCAGCTCTATTCTACATTACTACAATGTACATTAACAATTAGGTGGACAGTTAGATATATTATAATGCCTCAGTAACCCTAACTTCATATATTTAAAAACAATTTCACATTCATTTTTCTGTTAAAATCTGCAGCACCCAGTTCAGGGTGCAGTGCTCAAACTGAAATTCTGCCAGTGAAAATGTGAAAATGGATCACAGGTAAACCCCCCTATTTATACCTTTCTTTACCTTTAGCAAGACCATGACAGAGGTAAGTTTATTAATCAGTTAAAAAGTCCAAGGAATTTAACATGCCTAGGGTGCAGAGATGCATCATGGAGCTAATCTACTTGGATACTGGGAAAGTCAATTGCACAAAGCAATTTTGGGCCATTCCAAAGTTCCAAACAACTGCACCATCTATAGTCTGTGTTTCCTATCCAGACTGGATTTCCAAGCACAAAATAGGACCTCCCTTGAGAATATATAGCAAATCTCTTTTTGTTGCTTTTAGAAAGGAGCAATTGCTCCAAGGCTACTTTGCTAATTAAACCAAGTTTGTGCTGGAAAAGCACAAAGCATTGCTGTTCATTATTACTGTTTGCCTGAGCCAAAGCTCACAACAGGCTAGGAAGTAGCCTGGGTGCCTGCCTGAAAGTTGTCAGATTGGGTTTTGTTTATTATAATCTGCCTAAAACAGACACATTGTGAGTTCTGCTTCAATTAATTTGTTAACACAAGATTTCACTTACTTTTGGAGGCTCAAGCAGGAGCTCATGGAAAGATGACAGTCGTGCTTTTATGGCTTCTAAAACACTTTTGTTGACGGAATATGTGGAATTGCTCATGCCTGGAGGACAGATCTCTATATGACCTTCAAATCTAAAATGCACATAAGTAAAATTTGATAATTAGTACCAAAACTAGTTGTAAAACATCTCTGAGGTATGTAACAGTTCTGAAAGGGTATGAAAATAACAAAGAGGCAAAAAATGCAAAAACCTAGGGTTACATACACATAAAAATTAAGTGTGACAATGGTTAAACGAGAGATTTTCCCAAACACTAGCCCTAGTATTTCTAGGTTTATTGTGCTTGAAATCCCCAAAATAGATTTGAGATTAAAAATTACATTGTAATTTGTTTTCTTGAAGCAGATAAAAAGCTTCATTTGTCTATCTGAAACAACATAAGTTGAATGTACCAGAGAGATCTGTTCAGCAGTTTCTCCAAATTAAGTTGTAATAATATTACAAGTAACTTTTAAAAAGTCAATATTCAGTCACTGCACTATACCTATTTATTCTATTCCCTGTATCCAAAAACAAACTGATGAAATTTATTTAGTCTGATCTGTCTGTTGGTATTCACACTAGAAAAAGCTGCAGAAAGGCCAGTCATTTGGTGAAAGTGTAGTAATGCCAACCACACTAAGTTGATCTGCGTTTTTACTCCTTCAGCTACAACAGGTCACAGAAACAGTTTGGTCTCAAGCACAAGGAAGTCATTTGCTACTGCAGGCATAAACCAAGTGAAATAACAACACTTACGTCTGTCGTCGTGTCTCAAGTAAGGTCAAGAGGATTTGGATTGCACTGACAATTGCAGATTCATTTTTTTCTTTATGAAAAATATTAGACAGAAGCTGCTCTATTATTTCTTGTCTGAAAAGAAAAGCATTGGTAACAGATGAAACCACTTCAAGATAGCTGTTAGCAGAAGTAACTACCATGTGCTCACATAAAAAAAAAAAATGGAATACAGAATCTTTGCTGGCAGAAACATTCACTTAGATTAACTTAAAACAAGTAACAGAACAAAGCTGAAGTTTTCCATGTTTAGTCTGCATAGTATCAAGCTGACCTCCACACATAACATATCATTCAATTGGGCAGCACAGGAAATAATTTAATGAGACAACTTCTCTCCCACATTCCGCACTAGAAAATCCTCCAGGTGTCCTCTGCTTATGTGCAAAGTTATTCTTCACTACACAAACAAAAGATAGGTAGTCAAGAAAATTAACTTGAAAAGAGCTTGCCATTTCTGAAGGTTTCCAAGGTCAAAAGTTAAAAACTAGTTTCTTATGGAGTGAGAATAAAATCAAAAATTCAAACCAACTTACTTCTCTAAACTTGCAAGCAGTGGATCTGGTTCTGAACTGTTCTGTACTTGTAGCATCTGGTCTCTGCTTAGACGAATAATTTCACAGAGTGACTGTGATGCATTTGAATGCCTCTGAAACAGAAAAACAGCACTTTGCACTACAAGAATAGTAACATGCTAGACTAATTCTTCAGTTTAAAAAGATGAAAATTTCAACATGAACAAGAGCTCTCCTACTCAAAAAACATTCAGGCAGTAGCTTTATGCCATAACTAACCTTTAACAAAACAAAAAAAAAATCCTTGAAGCATGAGAAGAATCTATTTTCAACATTAAGGTGGTAAAACATGAGAGCTGAATCTTCCAACAAATCCAAGTATGCCTAAGGCTTTGATATGAATCTCAGAAAGGGGGCAGGGAGGTGAACAAAACCACATAACCTTCCTCAAATAATCACACTTAATATAGAAAACAGCTTACTGAAAAAAGCAAGCTGAAAACAGTAGAACTAAAAGTTCTAACACCATGTTGTACAGCTGAACAGATGAAGCCAGGAGAGTATCAGTGACGCCTGAAGTTTTTTTTTTTTTGGATTTTTATTCTATTGTTCAGATCCTGTACTACTCTAGTGTGTAAGTGAACTCATATAGTGTTAGGAAGCTCTCTTCACAGTTTGGTCAGACAAAATCCTTCCAGGCCTGAGAACCAAAAGTGAATCCGGGGGAGAAGCAAACCAGGACAACATAACTTCATTACCTCAAGCTATAATTGGACAATTAACCTCCGATATGCAAATAGACCAAACTTACATCTGTCTGAGAAAACTCATGACCACTGTCCATCTTGGGTGTAGCCTCTGTGAGGCTCCTGCACTGCCAAAGGTGTATTTGTTAAAGGCCTTTAACACACACCCACTTTATTCTCTAACTCTGCCTAGCCTCTGTTCTAGGTAGCCAGTCCAAGGTATCATCAGACCAATACTTACATCTTCATCTTGAGATGGGTGTACGATTTCTACAAGCCGCTGGATAATTCTCTCCTCATTCAGCCACTGTAAAAATGTTTGTAGATGTTAATAAGAATTTTTCCCAAGTGAATTTATTAAATGAACACATGAAATTGAAAGTAGCCTTTTGACAACTGCCACAAGTCATAATGTCAATACTTCTAATAAGGATTAACAATACTTGAGAAAAAAAAGAAAACGTAAAACCGGCATTTCCCAGACAGAGTGAAAAAGAAAATCTTACGTCAATTTCAACAAGCTTTGATAGCGAAGTGTGTTTGGTAAGGTTCAAAACAATTTTAAAATTGCATCTGTCAGGTGTAAGTTAGATATCAAAGACTGGGGAAGAGACCAGCCACTTGGGTTCTAAGTTGTCCCCAGCAACAATGGGGTTTCACTGGAAAAATATTGGCAGCTCAGAAAAAAAAAAAAAACCAAGAACAAAAACAAACAAAATCCACAAACAAACAAATCCCCACACATGTAATTTCAGCATATTCAAGAAATAAATTCAGCAGCCAGCAGAAGTTAAGCCAGCTTAGAGTTCACACATCAGGCCAAAGTACTGCGATATTTTACTTACATTTAGCACTTCTTGCCGGGGCTGTGGAGGTTCTATGCAAGTCAGTAGCCTGAGCAACAAGTCCATGATAGCAGAGGTCCCTATGTGCTTAATAATGAGGTCTACAAAATCATGCTTCCTCTTTAAAAAATCTACAATCTGGAAATGAAAAATAAGCTTATATTTGCTTCATGTAATTCACATGATAAATTACACACCAATCACTTTTCATTTCACTCTATAAAACTGACAAAATAGATGAGAACTTCTTAAACACTTCTGCCACTTAAAGCCTGCAGTACAAAACAAGATAAAATAAAACCCAGGCACACAGGCAGATCCATACTACAGGCAGTGTATCCTGGGTCTCCTCTCAAACCCAACTTGCTGACCATAACCTACTTATAATTCAAAGCAGAATCAGGTTTTCTTTTTGATATGAATCAGTCTCATCTCTGCTTAGTGGGCAAAGCCCAACACAGCAAAACTCTTAATACAAACAGTTTCTCAGGTCTGAGAGTCAAGTCATTGCACCTGTTTGCAGTATTGGACCACATACACTGAGCACAAGAGCATTTCTTAGCAAGGACCCCAGATGTTTCTCTCCTTGTTCTAAATAATTCTTCACACCAAGTCAGGACCACTATCACTGATTCAAGTAATTTACATTTGCTTTTAACAGCAATAAATTCAAATATGATCACATAAAACAGAGCTAAGCCAAAAGGTAGGCACTCACACACTCACTGCATAAATAGCTCAGGCAAATCTGAATCAAATATATCCTACTCATCCAAGTGTATTTTTTAATCATGTGCATAATGAAAAGGCGTCTTCAGCTAGGGTGGAACCTGAATGCTCTCTTTTGACTCTGCTGCTATCCCTCAACTGTGTATCTTAAAGCAGAAATCCTGAGTACCACAGCTTTATCAGACCACTTGTAAAATAGGTGAGTTTGCAAATAGTTACCTGTTCTGGTTTTCTGCTGATAAGGATACTTAACACCTTGCTGAAGAAACTGGCCAGTAGAGGGTTTAGAGGAGATTCATTTAAGAGGAAGCTGTACAGTTTCAGGAGTAAGGATTCTTCTTCTCCCAACCTATCATTGATCTGTGAGACATCTGATGTAAGCAGCTCACATGATATGTTTGGGTATCTGGGGAAAAGAAAAAATTATCCATCACTCATACTTCAGTACTCTCATACTTCCACCATTGAATTTAGAACCTGGTAATGCAACTGACTAAATTTTCAAGCAGGGGTGGTCTACACTAAAGTAGCAACATAACACAAAGTAATAAAACTGCCCATTCAGGCCTATAAGCTCTGTTTTAATTTAAGAAGGGCACTACTTCTATCTTCAGCAGCAACAGAACACTTTCTGAAAAAGGAGACAGTAAGCTTTCATTTCAAGATCTATTGTTAAATCTATCTCTTCAACTACTGACTTCTTATTTGCTTCAATTTCCAACTCTACAAGAAAGAGGAGGCTTGGTTTTTCAGAAATGGTGAAGTTCTGCAATTAAGAGTGCAACTTATTTCAAATTATTTTAACACACCATTTTAAGAAAAAAAAAGCACCTTTCTGTACAGACAACACTAAAATAGGGCAAAAGCAGTAGAAGTGCTTTTCTACAAATTGCTAGATGGATTTTGAGCTTGAACCTTCTCAGCAAACCAGAAGTCATGGCCATACTCTGGAAAGGAAAACATTAGCATTGAGACCTTAAGGACATTGTTTCAAGGAGTATCATGAATCTTCTAAAAGGTATCTTCAAAACATCTTACAAATCAACAAAACAAAGCTAACCATTCAGTTATACTACCCAAAAAGGGTTTTTCATTCAACTATTTTCTTAAACATAACTACAGGAATCTTAATGCGAGTCCTGGTTGAACCTTTTTTTAGCAACTCCTTAGGACATGAACCAGTTTTGAAAGCATTTGTGGGTAAGAAGCTTCCATCTGAAAACCATGCATATACTAGAATGATTTATTTAGAAGTTCCATGAAGCCTCTTGAAAACATACTTATCTCAAACACACCAATACTGTACTATACACCAGCACACAGGGATTCACACTATCAAATTAACTAGATTTATTTAGTCCTCTTTCCACCTTCCAAATCTCCCCCAACCCGAAAAGTTTTCCTACTTATATCGAATTTTTTCATCCATGTCTTGAGGTGGCTCTTCAATAATAAATGAAACTAAGTCTTCCAAACATTCTGACTTCAGCAGAAACTCTATAAGTTTGCGATTCTGAGCCTTGCACTCCTGTAGAACATCCTCTTCATCCATCAATTCCTTCAGTGTTACATCTTCTCTCTCTAGAAGGGTATCTATGTGTGATGATGAATGGAGATCAAATTTCCAAAACATGCTGGTCTGTGTAAGAAGAATAGCAATACATTAGCAGTAGGCATTATTCCAACATCCAAAGGTAAGAGTTAGGCAGGGTTTTACTTACATGAAAGGAATGTACTAATTTGCATTAAAGAAAAAAGTATGAGATTTGCTTTTCCCATTCCTTGTTTTTAATCTATGCATTGAGTCAGAGATTCAGAGCTATTTCAGCCATTAATCGAGCTTGGTTGAAGATGAAATGGACAGAGAATAATAGCACTTAAATACCACCCCTACCATTGAAGAAAACATCTATAAAGGTAAAGGAGTTAAAAGAATTTTAGCTTGCAGGAAGCACACTTCAGAAAGCAGGAACTAATTTCAACACTACACTAATTGTCCCTGCCTCCACAAACTTGACAGAGGAGGAATAGCAAAGGCCAAGATGTGCAACACGAACACATCAAGGGCAGTGGCCCCAGCTGCTGAAACACTCTAAGAGGCTGTAACAGTTCTGTAAGAATGAACAACTTCACCTTTTCCTATAAAATGCTTTGGCATCTCTGTATTAACTGTTCCTCTAAGACACCTTTTGAACAGTTGCTACTGAGGCAACTGTGCTATCAGAAAAGAGTAATTCAAGCCTACAATACACCAATAAATTCTTGCTTTCACCTCTCATTAAGCTCCATACAAACACTTCATTTCCCTCCAGCCCTGAAAATAGGGCTTTTACATGACATTTGACCTCTGACACAGTATTAACTGGGCTTATATGAGTGCAAATTTTAAGTGGACTGAAAAGGGATACTAGAGCACAATAAGAAAAACTTTCCTTTCCTTACAACTGAAAGCAGCAGTTTTGAGAAAAACACTTAAAGAAAGAAAGAAACACCTTTTGCTCCTTTAGTAAATATTTTTCAAATGTGAAAGATTAAATCAATATATTAGTTACTGCTGTGCATTAGCAATATCAGCTGTGAGGACATGTAGTTAAGGCAGGGAATTTGAGCAAACAGTATTATTTTAGCAAGGACATTTCTGTCAACTGTAGGCTGTATACAGGAGCAAGCTTAAAGGCAATAATCCAACTATGCTGTTGTCATACACTCAAAACACCCCATAAATATAGAATAGAAATACCCAATTCTTTTGCAACTAAGAGGCAGCATTCAACTTACTTCCAAGTTGAAATTGATTCTTCAGCATGCACACTACAGCTACTTAGAACAGCATTGTGTCAAATTTTGTAATTGAGCAGTTTGGAAACAGAAACAACCCCAAGGATCTAGCAAAACCTTTGTGTGCACAATATTTCCACTAGCAAGACTTTCAGTATTCAGCCTAAATATTATAAAGCTTGGTATATTCACTTTCAATATATTTTAATTCCTTTGAGAGTTTTAATTGTTGCTTGAACCACTACATACTGATCATCTTACTCTGCTTGACCTTTTTTCAGAAGTTGTAACATTCATAACTGGCCCTAAATTACACAGCTTTCTGTTTATAAAGTCAGAGAGTTCAAATAAAATTAATCAGGCAATGTATAGATTTATTTGACTGCAGTACTGGTACTAATCTAACATCCCATGCAAGTATTAAATGATTAGGAAGCATAAAAAAAAACCTTTTTATACTAGAAGTATTAGTAAACTTTCAAACAGGGTTTAACACACCTGATCTTGCAAATTAGATTAAATCATCATATACAGTTATGAAAAACACTAGCTTGTGGGTAATGCAAGATACACACAAACTTACTGTCAGGAAGTGAGAACAGTGCATTATTAAAGCCAGAGAATATTTTTGATTGGGATTTTTAAACCTCTAGAAAGTAGATCAAATCCCTCCCCTTGCCCCAGTTAGTGAAAGTACCATGCTCACAAGTAACCACTCTCAATGCTAATTTGAGTTGTAAATACCTCCATAGCAATTAATGCTCATTTCAGTAGCTTCAATGTATTTCTCAGTCAGTTATTTTAAAGAGAAATTCAACAATGGAAAAGAGCAATAACAAAAAAAGAGGCGTACTACTGCAAACATGTTACTGCGTTATTTCACAAACTGTCTCCCAGGCAAGCTCCTTTAGGGGCTGCTCCCTCAATATGTCAGGTGCCGGCCACAGATTATTCCATCACTTCTCAACAGGAGCCCAGGTCCTTTGAAATAAGGAAAAATAAACAACATAAACTGTGCCAAAGGGAAAGTCAAGGAACCCTGAAGAGAAGAGAATTTTCTTAGGCATTATTACTGACAGTAATCTAGAATCAGCCTAGCATAGTTTTGATTGGAAATTTTAAAATCAAAACATGTTACTGCTATTTTTCTCAAAGCCTACTGTTCCACCCTCCCTCTCAAAATCTACTAATTCTGAAATTCTGAATCATCATCATGCTTTTTCGAATTTCAGTCCCATTAGGCCTTCTGTCCAAAACTCACAAGTGTGCTCCTTCCAAAACTTCACTACCTGCAAATTTACAAAAAACTCAATGAGTCAAATGGGTTGTATTACTCCCAATGTTACCTCACTTCTAGTCAGAGCACAAAAAGACTTTTGGACTTAATACAAGATACAAATGACTTCTAAATACAAGACATGCTCAAGATTAGAAACTACAAGAAGCAAAATAATACAGGATGATGTAAAAACTCCCATGTGGAAAGACAAAATATGTTAAATTTGGTAAAGATGCTGCATGTACTCGACTGTCTTTGGTAACATGTTTGTTTTCTATAATCTCTGAAAGTTCCTAGTAAGCAAGACTGGCATCCAATTCATTAAACAGTACTTACAAAGGTTTATATGAACTTGCTGATGCACAATTTAAGACAATTCAATATCCTGAGTAACATCTAATAGCCATAAAAATATTGGTTTGTTTTCTTAATTAATATTGTTAACAGGTTCTTCTCTGAAAGAAAGCTAAATAGCATTCCATGTAATAAATACTTGACTTAAATCTGAAAAGAAAAAAGCAGTTCAACAAAGCAAAGAAAGCCTGCTTTCAATTGCTGGCATTCAGGTAACTGAAATTCTCACTTTTATTATGTGCTAAATTGAAGAAAAAGTTTAGAAATAATCCTTTCAGACCAAGAAGGAAAATTAAATCTTCTGTCTGTTACAGGGAAAGAAAACCACACAGGTGTTTTTAACACTAACTAATCAGTGGGTCTTTCTGGAGGTCAAGTGCCTAAGTAGCATCTCCATCAAAAAAAAAGTTGGTAACAGTTGTATCACAAAGTCTCTCAGCTACCTTAAAGTAATGGCAGCTGTCACACACCTTTCCTGAATAGCCATATTCCTGTTTTCAAGCTACCAGACTAATATGTGAATTCCAGTCAGAGAATCATATGGTTTTGGACAACGTCTCCTATACTGAACCTTTTACAAAACAGACTATAACAAGTCTTTTAAGGCACTCAGAAGCCTTTCCAATAAATAATAAAACTACAGTAAGCTGTTCCTTTGAGTTGAACTTCTAAGCATCATACTTAGGTTAAACAAACATGAGAAGGGTGTTTTACACTGAGTTCCTTACAACTCAGTACCTTAGATTTCTTTATAAAAGTGAGAACTGGCAGCTCCAAGCAAACATGGGCATCTAGACGAGTGCAGAAGGAAAACCAGAAGGATTCCAGTAGCCAGCTGAAGGCTATTTACCTGATAACTACATAGATGTTAAAGGCATATGCACGCAGCTTCACTCAGGAACATCACAGATTTTACTGCAATGCCCAGTTTAATTTTTCAAGCAAGAGAAACTTTAAGTGTATCAGTCTCAAGCTGAAGATTCCATAGTATGTGAAATTCTGAGAAATGCTATATATGGAGTTGTAACAACTACTGCATTATAAAAAAACTCAGAATCTGTCACTTTTCTTTGTGCAGTACTGTGTTTTCTTACTGTAGAGTTCAAGTACACAGATTGAAAAGAAAATCAGTTACTTTTGCACCAACAAACACTTCCACAATTGAAAAAGATCTTAAGTGATGCAGCCTATTTCAGCAAAACAGGATTTATAATTTCTGTGCAGCAACTAGCAAAAGCCAACCTAGTTGCTGGATGCAAGGAGAGGAACCATCAAAGGAGTCCTTAACTTTAGGATGGTCTTGCACTTCTTAATGATACAAGCATTTCCAATGCAAACAATCCCTTGCATCCCAAAAACCAAGTAGGCAGATAAGTTTAAGGAAGGATAAAGTAATAATGAAGCTAACTTATTAAGCTTTTATCATGAAAAATTTTGGTAGATTATCTTCTAAGACCTTTAAACATATTAAGAGATTTATTTCAACTGCCAAGCATGCCCTTCTGCCAGCTTCATATAACCTCACCTAGTTACTATCTAGGTATGTTTATTGAGATTCCAACTTAGAGCAGGGGGGCCCCCTTTCTCCAACAAGACAGTGTCCTAGCATTCATAAAGTGCTTATTTTGACACTGATAGTGGACCATTTGTTCAAAACAAAACTAAGCATGAATACACCTCTGAAAAAAAATTAGAACTGAAGAGAATTATCATTTTAAAAAAATGACAGACGACACTCTAGCTGCTAATTTTTAAACTGCCTGGTGTACTCAGCAGAGCATCACCCATTGTAAACTTGCTGTCTACAACGGCCTGTCCTAACCTATTTGGAATAAACTTCAATCAGAGCAGTGAGATTCACTGAGTACTATTAGCTAGAAAGATGTAAGTTGGTGTTCAAAATCCGTCTATTTAATTACAATACTTACAATTACACCCAGCAATCAAAAAAAAACCAACAAAAACAAACAAACAAAAAAAACCCCACAAAAACAGTAATAAGCTTTCATGGTACAGTTGCCACATTTCTTAAACAAAATGTAAGATTAATTTGACACAGAATACAAGTCTCAAGTGAATACAAAATAACATGTAGCTATTTCTTCAGTGTCAGAACTGAGACCTGGTACAAAAGAAATACTTCATTACTTATAATGAGCTAGTGAAGTTTCAAAGAAACTCTGTGGAGAAAGGAACAAATAAATGGTTTGAAATTAACAGGAATTAAATAGAAGAGAAAACAGAAACACCTCTACCTCAACAGTATAACACATATTTCTAATACCATGCACACTCCTTCCTACTCCATGGGCATAACAAACTAGAAGAGATACTAAAAGGGAAACAAAACCAGCAATTCCTTCCTGGAAGGCTGGGAGAGATTGTGCAGGCTGGCTGCACTTCTTTCCTCAGAGCAGGATTTCTGGATGCTTCACCCTCTTCTCAGCCACTGCTGGACACAGGAGGCTGTAGAGTGGGAGGTTACCAAGGATCTCTGACCTTCCTGCAAAACTGCTGCCACTATCTCAGGCAGGGGAGCCCAGACACAGGATGAAGAGCAGGCTGAAACTTTGGCACACGAGGGGAGGCCAAGGGCAGTCCCTGTATGCAAGGAGCAGCAGGAACAGGGCAGCGATCCCTGAAAAGGGGACCTCAGTCTACGTAAGCCTCCTTCTCCCACATGAGCACATCTCTCAGGCCACAGCCTCCCCAGCTCCCAGGACAGCCACAGTTGGCTGCATACTGCAGCCAGAGTGGCCTCCTGATGCCATGACAGGATTCCTTCCAGACACTATAGTCTTTCACAGCACATATGCTCCTCTGCTACCTACTATACTTTCAGAGGTACCTACATCCTCTTGAGAGGAACGCAGGAGATGCCATGTGGAAGTCTTTTCCTGACTGTGAAAAAACATGCCCAAAAACTGGACGAAGACAGTAATCTCCTAACATGCTTTTTAACAAGGTGCCACCTCCTACTGGCAAGTTATTAAAGCAGGGACTTTCATTCCTCTATCAGTCATGAGAAGAAGGAGCCTGCTATTGTGACACAACAGTTAAGAAGTGAAGTGAAACCACTTTTACCCTTATTTATCAATCTCAGCTGCACTCCTATCTAGATGAGAACTAGAAAAACACATCTGTGGAGAGCCAGCAGTGTACCCTTTTGGCCAGGAGGGACAATGGTATCCTAGGGTCCATCAGGAAGAGCGTGGCCAAGCAGGTGGAGGGGAGGTGATCCTGCCCCTCTATTCAGCCCTAGGGAGGCCACATCTGGAGTGAAATGCTATGGGCAATCTAATCTCCACGGTTCAAGCAAGAAAAGGAGCTACTGGAGAGGGATCCAGCAGAGGCCACAATGATGGACTTGAGGTCTAGAGCAGCACTTATGAGGAGAGACTGAGAGATGGGCATCTTTAGTCCAGACAAGAAAAGACTGAGAGGGTATCTCATTCTTGCATACAAATATCTAAGCCGGGTGCCAAGACGATGGTGCTGGACCCTTTTCCATAGTGCCCAGCAACAGGATAAGGAGCAATGGCCATAAACTGGATGACAAGAAATTCTACCTCAACACGAGGAAGAACTTCTTTACACTGAGGGTGGCAGAGCACTGGAACAGGCTGCCCAGGGAGGTCTGGAGACAATCAAATCCTACCTGAGTATGCTCCTGTGTCACTTGCTCTAGGTGACTCTGCCTTGGCAGGAGGGTGGACTAGAGGATCTCCAGAGGTTCCTTGCAATCCTAACTATTCTGTCATCCTATTATTTTTTATATAATACATTATATATATATACACACACATATCATGTGCATATACACCCCCCCTATGACTGAATGCCCCAATAATCTATAGCTCTGACATGAAGTATGTAAATAAACCCAAACTAGTTCAAAGTTTACCCCAAGACACCAATCCCTCAAAATTCAAGAGGTCATAACTGTTCAACATAAGTACAAAAATCAGGTGAAACTTACTGTCTGCAGTGAATTTACAAGAACCATTTCATACCAAGTAACTCTATCCTCATCAATTCCTACACTATCTCAAACCACAGATTACCAAGTGTTAATAAAGATCTTAATTACATGCAATAATTACAAATTAAGACATTAATCTCTCCTGCCCAAGTAGAGAAGATGAATAATTTTCTAGTCGTTTCATATCAACTGCCAATTACAAATTTAAAATATCCACTGGTCACAGAATTCAGTTAGATTTTTTCCTATTCTGAATTCTTCCAATTAGCTTCAATGAAAATGAAGATATTATTGCACTACAAAATGCACATCTCCATAATAATATAAAGTGCAAGCTCAACAATGCATAGGTACCCAGAAGACACCTTTGCACTGAAACATGAAATTTAGTACCAAAAAATTCAGTTGCAAAAGATAGTATTGCTTCAGTATAATAATCTATAAACCCCACTTATATCTACTGTATGTCAGTTCGTGAACACATTGGCTTTGAAACTCTTTCAAAAAGGCTGGGCAGCAGATACACTTCCTGGCACAAAAGCAAAATGCTGTAAAACAAACAGAATATCCACAACTGTGTGTCTGGACACCCCTGATTGTCACACTGAACCAAAGCAGGGTGGAGAAAGATAGTGCAAGAGTAGGGTAAGTTAAAAGACAAAAGTTAGAATCAGCCAGCTAGAAAGTAGTTGGAAAAAAATCTGCAAGAAAAGGGAAGGTGTGGCCACAAAGCCTGAATTGAAGAAGGAACTGCAGCTTAGAAAGTGATAAATGTGAACTTACAGAATCAGGTGACTTTAGTGGACATCAGGGACATGAAAAACTTAAAATTTAAGTGGTTTCTGAATGCTTTAGGATAAGGCTTTAGAGATGCAGAAGCTAAATCTACTGCTGTAGGTGAAGTTTAATAGTTTCTTACCTGTTAAAACACAAAAGTTTTTAAAAGTTAAAAAATCAGAACGTTTTGATTCTCTCAGGCTTCTTGCCCATTACAGGGTATCCTGGCAACAGCAAAAAAATCTTTCAATCTACAGTACTAGCAGATTAGCAGGACTGAATTAGCACTGAATTAGATGAAGCAGATTTCCTCCTACAACGACAAAAAAAAAATTGTATAATTTAATATTGTAAATAGGTTCTATTCAATAGCTTGACAACTGCAAAAACACTAAGGACTGTTTTGCAACAAATATAACATGTAAACAGAGGAAAAAAACAATTTACTAGGAAGAAAAGTGTAAGTTCAGCAGAACATACACTGAAAATAAAATGAAAAGCAGCCTGTCATCTGAAATACCTATTTACTTTGAAACCAATTTTAACATTTCCTTTCATTTTTGGGAGTCAAAGAAGAAACTTCATCTCACTGAAATGAAACTGCCTTTATAATCTGTAATTCACTGAAATCTAACATAAATCTAGACTTAAAAAAAAAAAACCCTATTAGCAATTTCCCAAAAAATAACATCTTCAGATCTGGAAGACCTGAAATACCCATTACCAGAGCTTCCTGCAGTAGTTTTTTTCCTATCTTCATAACTATTCCCTTATATTAATGTCATTTACCTACAAACCTACACAGAAAAACTAAGAAGCATTAAGAATGCCTATTAGGTTGGCACAAGTCTATAAAGAATTCATCCAGTTTCAATCTGAAAACAGGTCAACTTCAAAAAACCCAACAGAGATCACATCCAGGCTTCCAAAGTAACAAGGTGAATTAAGACAGCATTCAGTCACCATTATGAAAATCTCTATTTCTGATAGTTTAATATTACTTTGCTTTACACTGGAAGAATTATGAGCTCTATCAAGCATCCTTAACTGGCTTCAGACTGACACTTACCTGTCTGTGCTCTAGTCAACACCAAACAGAAAAGAAAAAGCACCTTACAAACTGCTTTTTCTTTCCAATTAGCTGATTGTAGTAGTTGCAGGAAGAATTTCTGAAACAAAAATTCACCTTCACTTTACAGCACTTTGAGGGGCTTTTTGATTTTGCTTTTTAACACAGGTTTCAAGCAACACAATTATTTTGGGAACATGGTTAATACTGTTTATGGAAAATAAAGTACTAGCAACTAAGAAGAGTAGCAAAATTAGTGGCATGTTTATTAAATCAGGTCAGTGACTACCTAGTATTTGGCACATTCAGCTAAAAAACCCGAACTATTCACTTCAGTAGCTTTTCAAGTATTTGCCAATTACTAATTGTATTAATTTTAAACCTTCCATGTTAAAGATAAGGAGCTGCATCTTCAAAGCTGTTTTTTGATCTTTGCATGTGATTTAACAGATGGTCTTTGTCAACCTAAAGATCATAGATTCAAGAATACCTTGGGTTGGAAAGGACCTTAAAGATAATTTCTCAGGTTGTTTTAGCAACCAACATACACATGAACTGAAGCTCAGCGTAATACACTGACCATAATTCTCTTAAAGGTCTTTTAAATGTGTTCTTCCACCTGCAGACCTTTAGGTCTCCATGCCTGACAGACCTCCTAATAACCTGTGAGTCAAGTGATGAACTAGAGCAGAAAAAGCAAACAAATTTTCTGGACTCAGTTCACTTTACTGAAGTTTTGCAAGTTATTGTTCCTGCATTTTAAAAGTGTACCTATGTTCCAAAGCAGAGCTTCAAAAAGGGAGAGAACATCACTTCAATTATGTCTTGTGGAAACAAAGTAAGCCTGCTTAGCTTAATACACTTTCAGAAGAGCTTACACATTCTTAAGAGCCACAGATTTCAATTGCTAGTGGAACTATACAAATGAAAACCACTATTATTACTCCCCTTACAAGGATGTCTTTGTTATTTCTCTACTCTGCTTTCTGTTTGAAGACTTCAGTATCTAAATACCATTGTCTAGCACCAGAACAGTTGGCTTCTGAATTCAACACAGCAGGATTACAGAGTAAATTAGAGACACCAGTGTAGTCAAAATCACCAAGACACTTGGAGTGTGTGTATTACAGCATACTCTGTGAAGGGTGTACCACCAGAACGCTGCTCTGGTCAATCAGGACTTTTTCAGTCCACCTCAAAATCTGCAAGAGTATAGAGTTTGGTGTAAAGACTGACTTAGACTTAGTGGTACATATGGTTTATTAACTCAGACTGCTCCTCTCTGCGGGACAGATTAGGTACCACATTATGAAAAAAGGGACAACATCCCACCCCCAAAAACTCACAGGCGGTCTTTCCATAAAACAATGTAAAAAAAGAATCACCTGACTGGATGAGGTTCAAGTCTATTTAAATCTGTCTTTCCTACATCCAGGGATGGCTTGCATTCAGCAATAGTTCAGCCAAGTTAATACAGTCCTGTCATCAAGAAGTATCCAATGATGGAAGGTTAAAACCTTAGACCCAAAGGTAACATGCAGGAGGGAAGTACTGTCATGTGTACAGATGGATTATATTCAAACACAGAATCATCATAACCAAGACCATATCCATGTTCATGTTTATATAATATACCCAGAAAATAAAGCAAGGCACAACTACCCAGGGTAGGATCCATCTTTACATGAAACACAATTATCACAGCAAAGTCTGTTTTAAGTATTACCTAGAAAACTTTATTCACACATTTTTAGATAAGAGAAATAACCACTATGTGACCAGTTGCCATAAAAAGGACTAAACTAACTTTATTAATGCGGCATGAACTGGGCCATGTCTGTTTCTAAAACCATTCCCATGCATCTCTATTGGCCCGAACACTGAAATGAAACAAGTGTCTCTATGGATAGAAACCCATGCAACATTTGTGCATCCTGGTAAAAAAAGTCCAAGAACTGCAAGCTCCTGAATAGTGCTGCTCTTACAGCAATTCTCTGCATGTAACTTATATAACTTCATATATCTGAAATAAAAGTTGTTACATAAGCTTGACAAAACCACTAGCAGAACACCAGCATCTCTTCTCTAACATAAGGGCCTGGACTACAATTAATAAAGAGAAGCACAGGACATGGGATGGTTTAGTTCTGTCACCTCTCTAGGCCAGAAAAAGTCCAAGAATTCTTATGCAACACACATGAAAAACAGCTGAAGCACAAAACTCTTTTTCCTTCTTCCAGCAGCTTACTGGCCAAGAAAGATTCCCCCAGTGAAATTACAGGCTAGCAACACAAAACTGTTTAATATAACATTCAGGCAGAGCACTATGAAATTGTAATTTAAGATTCAGCATTGTTCCCTACCACAACTCTCCAAATGCCAGGTGAGAAAAATCAAAGTAATGAAAAAAAAATCAAAGGAGTACTCCTGGTTAGAATACTCATGGGTTACCACATGATCAGGAACATCTCCTCCCTAAAACTTTTAAGTAACCCCTTGGACAGATGCTTCTTAAAGAAACTTGACTTGAAAGTGTTGTCCACAAGCATCAACTTGATAGTGGTGAGAGCTGAAGGGCCAAGATACTGGTGCATCTGAACTAGTCTAGAATTCTAATTTATAAACTAATTAAGTTTACAGAAAAATCTTCGTGATAACCAAGGCAATTTTTAAACACAAAGAAGCATCTCACTCAGGTCAGGACTTAAACTTCAAATGCTTTGGCTATCAGTTCCCAACACCTTGCTTAGAGGATACATTTGTACTCTGAAATGTCACCATCCACACTCAGAATGACGATAAGGACTGAAATTCCTCAGTCTCTCACAGGAGTGCTTTAGGATGCTAAATTAGCTTAGCTTATGCAAAGCAGCTTTATTCTACCCCTTGCTGTGCAGTCACCCTCTATTGGCTCCCCAACAGTGATGAAACCTCTGCCAAGGCATTTCCAAATGAAAAAAGTTACTCCCAAAGTGGCAAATGCAGAAGGAAGAAGGGAAAAGAGTTTTTCTGCCATGTCCATGGGATGGAACAACAGAAAGGGTCTATCAATCACCAGGGCCAGTGCAGCCAAGGAAGAGGGACCCACACCATTAGGGACAGTGCAATCAGGATCTGACTCTTCCATCTTTGCCCTAAATTATATCACCACAAGCCTGCTCAGATGACAGAGTAAAAGCTCTCCTGAATCCAATATATAAGATGGGTGATGTTGAATTTGGACAACTCAGTATCAGTTCTACAGTTGTCTCAACCAGCTGATAATCTGCAAGTGTAAATGAGTCCTGAATTCCCATACTGCTACTCTGGAAATGCAAAAAACTCCAGTAACACCGACTCACTGCTTTAGCAGTAAACTTAACTTTTTTGTTTGAACATTTTAGAAATAACTACTATAACCTAAAGACACAGCCTTAAGTTGAAAGGCATTAATTTTACCAGAAGTTTTTTTTATAAGCCTGTGTTTTATTCTGTTCACTGTATTAGTTCAAAGACAGCATGAGTTTGGATTTTTTTTCTCAAGTTAATCCTCCTATTCCCCTTGTGGATTAGGCCTTGAAAGTTGGACATAAATCAGGTTTTGAGGTAAAAGAAAGCTACTTCAGCAACTTCTAACCAGGACACCAGTGCTCCTTCCGTATGCACAGTGCATTCAAATGTATTATTTATTTTTTTAATGCAAAATCCCAGCCTTGTTAAAAAGAATACTTAAAGACCATTTGCAGTTCAGAAATGGAAGTCAGCAGCTTCTAGGAGCACATCAATGTTCTGTCTCCTGAAGCTCCAGTCAGCTACAGCTGCTGCCAGAACTGCAGTGGACTCTCACATGAAGACAGCAACTTCAAAATTAAATCCAAAGCAATTTGTAAGTTCTTGCTTAACTCTTCACTTTCATTCAAGGTTTCTGGGACCTGCTGTTCAGGTAACCTGAATTTTCATTCCAAGTTACATGAACTGCACGAGTTAAAGGCTATGGGTGAAAGTATCTTCCTGCTTTTCCTTATGCTAAGCTCTACAAAGCCATTAAAATAAATTCTGACTGCTGCAAATTCTTAAGTTCTTTTAATTAGGATATCAAGAAATGTTACCATATCCTGAAAAAACTGACAGAACTATTCAACCCACCCTAAATGCACTCACAAGCTAAATATTCCCTTAATGACAGTATCATAAACATGTTTTGCTTTTGGGAATGAAAGTTAGAATCCCTAACACTCTTCAAAGAGTGTTAAATCCAACATCATGAACAGAAAAGTTGAAGGTATTTCTTCCTTTAATCTTCAATTTAACCAAGTTAAAACATCTTTTATTTTGATTTGCTCATGAGCAAAGACCACTAAAAATTGACTTGATTTATCAAAGAGCTTAAGCCCCACCTATACTTTTTCCTACACTACCAGCATTTTCAAGTTTAACAATACAATCCCTAGGATAAAAGTAGAAAAGTTCTTCCAATGCCAAGCAAGAGAAAAAAAACCACAGAAGCAGCACCTAAATACAAGGGGAGTGATGCTACTTTAGCATATCCACTTCTCTAGATTTTGGCATCAGTATTTAGCAAAATTTAGTGCCATCTGGAATCTTACAGCTTTATTTGACCCTTTAACCAAACAAAACCACTACTTTCCTTCACAGAACATATCCCATATATTCAGGGGAAACAGTCTACACAACAGTTTCCCCACCTCTACAGATATCCTGAGAATGAAGGTACGTACTTAATAAAGATAAACATTCTAATACATATGAAATGTCAATTAAATACTGGATGCTGAACAGTCAGATTAATTTATCACTCAAAGACTAAGACAGCTGAATGGTGACTCAATATCCTCCTTCTGTAATACAGAGTGCTACAAAGAAAACTGTCCACTAACTGTTGTTATTTAAACAACAAGCTTCAAAAAAGCATGACCAGCTTGACTTTTCTAAGACTCATCTTAGGAAATTAAGAAAATAATGCTTTTAAATTGGAAGATTTCACCAATTCTCACCTACGTAAGTTTAATGAATTACCATCATTTTTATTTAGGTAAATGCAAAAATATGTTTCAGAAAGAAATTAGAAACCCAGCAAAATCATGAAATTTCAATGTAAAAAGCCTTCCCAGAGAAGCCTGAAGTAACTATTAAGCTAATGCAGTCTTTCTTTCCCATTCCCCACTCCCACAGGCAATTTATATTTTGGAGACTCCAGTAACTGAGTTTTGCCATGCTGTTCTTTTACAAACCACACACACAGAGCAATCACACATTTTTTTAGGCACAGGTGCCTCTGGTGTCTCAAATGAACAGAAGGAATGCCTTCCCCATGGAACTTTTCTATTAACTCTTCTATTCGGACAACAATACAAAAATCAGGACTGCCTAACAGAATAAGACACCACCTTCCAAGTGCAACAGTCACCCTAGTTTAAAGAAAAAAAGAGCTGAAGGTCCATAAAAAAAATGCCAACCTACTATCTTCTCTGTGACCTTCAAATAATATTTTCAAAATTCTTCAATACTTCTTGAGTTAAGATTCAAACAAATCAGAGGAGCAGATTTGTTTGAGTGCCTTTCAGAATTCTACCGCAGTTTCAAGTGGCAGCAGTGGGGCAAGTCTGTCTCAAAGCTCCAGTAGCAGTTCTTAGCAATACTGTTTCCAAAGGGCGATTAGTCTAAAGTTTTACACTGAAGTGATCATCAGCTGTGTAATACCATAAGGGCATTAGTATACTCCTTCTAATAAGAGTTTAAAAAACCCATTCAAGCAATATGCCACAGTTAAGGAACAGAGCATCCTTCTGAAATTGCCCTTCCTTCAACTGGCTGTTCTCACTTTCATTTTCTTTGTGCCCTTTCAAGAGAGGGCACACAGTAACACACCACAGTACTTTAAGCATCCATTCCTTCCTACCAGTTCTTTCTCTGAACTACCAATCTATCTGCCAACTGTTTCCTCCTGCTGCAAGAGCCTCAACTCTCACCAAGTGTTACTTTACTAAGAATTACGGAAAACACACTGTTGTAACTAACCCCAGTGCAAGACTGAAAACAGCACCGATAGGTTAGTTACACAAAACTACAGCGATACATCTGCCCTACACCTACTCAAGGGATTTAAAGCATAAAGTTTCAAAGAAACCAAGCGACTTAAAATGCAAGCTCAGAATTTAAAATGGTATTTACTAGAGCATTATATGATAAAGCCCTAAAGAGAAATACCATGCTGAGCCAAAGACTTAGAAATCAATTTACTTACGACCTGAACTTAAGTCTTCTATTAGTTTCAGTAACATTTAGAGTCCCACACAGACTTTTGTCAAGACAGTCTAATTACAATTCCAAAAAGTCAAGTCACTGCAATGCCAAGTGGCACAGAAATTAACTTAGTTTGAAATGCCTTGAAGTCTATAACAAGACTTCTTAGGTGGTTTCACTCAATGCTCGCTACTTACAATAATTTTTTTTTAAAATTACATTTGGATAACCTACAAACCCTTCTTCTTATGAGGATGAGATCAGAACCACATTACAAATTTTTATCTGCTCTATAAATAATTTAATTCCTGTCTGCACGGGGCTACAACTTCAACATGACAGGAACAAAAAACCAACCCCACTGCATTCTAATCTCCAAACTAAACTTCAGAATTCCCAAATCCAGAAGAGGGGAACACTGGACCTGTGCATTTCAAAAGGAAAAAAAATCTTGTATAAGTATTAATGTCATTGTTTTCACTTTCTGTTATGCCCTGAAATGCATCCAGTTTCCCATAGTGAAAAACATCTCCAGGTGTTTCCTATAAAAAAAAAATAAATATGTAAACACATAAACCCCATGGGTTTTTCAGACTTTGAATCTTTTTTCCACAGACACTCTCATACATAAAAGATTCAGAATTATTCTTGTCTGCCTTCAATATCCTATCTCTCCAATTCCAGTCTAGGCAACTAAATTCCCTAGTCAGTAACCAAGGCATTAGGGATTAATTTATACTTTAACTTACATTTTTGCAGATTATAAATTTGCATTTTTGAAGCAGAACATCGAAGCCAAGTGTAGCTGGTACTCAGTTCAGGTATGTTGGTTTTGTTCTCAAAATAAGTAATATTCAAGTATAGCAGGAGGGCATACTGGATGAGGCAGACACAGGAAAAAAAAGTATGTGCCTATCTATGACTGAAGTAATATTAAGACAACATATGTACCTGGCACAACTACTGAGTAACTAAAGCAATCAAGCATTAATGGGTTGAGAAGTTGTAAGTTCAGTCTTCAATCACATATTACTTGTATCAGAAAAAATTATTAACTTTAATATTGTGACTTTAGAAGAGAGCATTAGCCTTTAGAGTACAAGCAAGCAGCCTGAAAAGACATATTTCATTTTTTATGTTGATCATTTTGAAATGCAGATCTCTCACTAATGTTACCTTAACCAAATCCTATATTACCTTAACAAAATCCTTTATCAAACAGATTTCACCAAATAGTGTTTGGTGAACTATTTTTTGCTATTTAGATGTGGATTAGAGCTGTAACAAAGAGCCCACCATCAGCATCAAATACACACAGAGAAGGATCCTTTGATGAACGTTTGCTGGACACAGCCAAAAGGAAGAACTGATACTTCACAGCCAGCTCACTGTACCTTCTACAGCTGTCCCTCACAGACAGAAGACTCCTACATGTCATCACCCCTCAGAGCTGCCATGAGCAGTGACAAACTCCTCCTTTGTAAGAGCCAGAAAGAACAGAGAAAGATAAACATGGCTGATGGGAACAAAACCCCTGAGCTGCTGCAACTTCCAGGTGCACTTCCATCTAGACTGTCCTGCACTGACATGACACGGACCTTGAGCTCCTAGAAAAAGGAAATGCTTACATCAGTAGGAACCCCCCTCACTTAAAAAATGTGTCTCTTTGTTTTAGCTGTCTCTAAACTTTCCATCCTTTTCCAAGAAGTTTGGTGACAACAGCTAAAGTTGTCAAAAGTAATTACTACTTGTTTTCTAGAAGACTTAGCCGTCAGTTACATGGACATCCAGCAAGTTCATCAAGACAGTAGCAAAAGAAATAACATGAACTCAAATTCTGCAGCTCAAACAAGACCTAAAATTCACAGCTGAACTCTTAAGACTGGGAACTGGTCCAAGTAGCAGGTACATGGTAAGCAAGAGAAAAATATGAGGAGCCCTATTTCTCCAAATCACAGAAGGAATGAGTTTTGTCACCAATACCTAACCTATGATTTTTTGCCTTAATGCAACTTAGAGTAATAGAAAAAACACACACACACACACACAAAAAAAACCACCTTTATTTTCCCCTGCACTAAGTAGACTGGAAACTCAAAACTTGGTTTCCACTATACTTACAAAAAAAAGCAAATAGCATTGTATTTTCACCATTTCTATGAGGATCACAAATTGTGTAAGCACTCTGCTACAAAGGTGCAGAAATCCACCCTGAGGAGGCAGTGGCTTCCAACCCTTTCACAATGCAAACAGAAATGAAATAATATCAACTTGTAGCAAGGTAAGCCTTGAGAGTATCTGCTACTCCCTTGTTTTCTGCTCTAACAAAGGTTCAAAACAGTTACAATACAATGGCAAATGCAATCACACCTGCACTAGCATTGCCTACAGTCACTGCATAAAGCACTACTTGAAAGTTTTAATCTATCCATTAGGTTACTCCCACAAGACAGAAACGTGCAACACAACTGAAAATTAGTCTTGAACTTTGCTCTTCTAAAGGAGCATCCTGTACATTTACAAAAAAGTTTAGGAAATAATGGCATTCACTTCAAAAACCCACAGCAGAAGTTAAGTTTGTACAACAAAATCTTATTTTATATACCAGTATCCCATTAGAAATCCTGCCAATGGTCACTCAAAAAGGGAACTTGTCCACTGTGTAAGAGGGGCGGAAAGCCTGCAATTCACTTCTGTAATTAACAACCAGAATGCTTTTAGTACTGAAATAGCTATTCTAGAACATATTTAATTAATTCAGAAACTATTTTTTACTACAAAATTTGACGTTTTCATTCTCCATCCCAACTGTGTTTTATTAGCAAACTGGAAATCACATGGCCATCTCTCAAGCCTCACCTAGGACAGGCCTGGGCAGCCTAAAAAGGCTTTAGAGCTTTCTTCATGTTTAAAAGCATCTTTTGGTACAAGTGACAAGAAATGGCCTATGATGTTCCTGTGCTCATTTTCAAGAAGGGCCAGTGGACACAGGGGCACCTCCTCACAGATGCACAACTTAAACTGCATAAATGCTTGGAACCATCTCGTTCAAAATGAAATTGGATAAAGTTTTAAGAACCTTTCAAGGAAATTAATCCATCCTCAAATCTCACCACAGGGCAGTTTCTGCTTGTGCGTATATACAGTTTTTATTCTCCTTTTTTACTCTCCTTCCCTTAATTAATCAAATCCCCACTTTGCATTTTTCAGGCACTCTTCTGTGCCATTGTGCCTACAGGCCTAACAACACAAATCTCCCCTCCAGTGGAGTGTTACAGCTTCACTGGTCCATAAGGTTGGATGCTAATGTTAACAGCAAGAAGAAAAAAACGTCAAAGGGTTAGGCAGGAACTTTTTCACCTTTTCAAAATCACATATACCATTTCAAACATACTTCTTGGCATGTTATATATGCTATTGAATAATCAAGGGTCAAAAAAATTTTTTATTTCATACCAACATTTTTTTTGCCAATATTATGTGAAAAGCTATTCCATAAACAGGCAAGTTTAAACCACGTGTCCTCCCAATCTTTTCAAGTCAGTCTATTCCACTTCCTGAGAAGTGTCCCAAACTAGCTATAAAGCTACATATAATATCCAAAAGTAGAAAAATATTTTACTTCAGTTGCTTAGTAGCATATGGTTTCTAAAACAGATGCTGGCACCCTGACACGCTACAGAAACAATTAAACATGCTATGCAGAGCTTTCAGCATGATGTTCATGTTCTCTGTGTGTCTTCTCCTTGATCTTTCAGGCTTGCTTCCCCACCCCAAAAACATCAGGATCACTAGTTTCTCAAGTTCTTTGCTCTTGTCCTACAACTTACCAAAATAAGACACAAGCAAGATGCTATTTCTCATTTACCCAGACTTGTTCTATTATTGTGAAAAGCTTTGCCAAAAACAATGGCTCTACATCTTGCTCTTAGGACAACCCAACATCTGGTCTTCCAGAATCTGGGTGTGAGATATTAACCTGAGATAACACAGTATTCCTCAACCTGGAGTATGAGATAGTGGAGTACACAGCAAGTTTAACAAGCACAGGTGAAGGAAGGTGCTACTACAGAAGACTAATCTAGAGGGCACACAGTGTGCTGAAGCCAACCTACCTTACCACAGAAAGAGATCACTATGCTCACACCAGCACCTCTTCTGCCCAAGCACAAAAGCCATGGCTTCCACCATAGTTCCAAAGGCCATAAATTAACTCACTTACCCAAGAAAAGGGAATACAAAAGTGAAGACAAAGATGTACTATGTTGAAACACTGCTCTTTGCAACCATATTGCAATAAGCCATCCTTTACCTTCCATCTTTAACTGTGGATTTAAATATATACTTCAAGGCTTTTTAAGCACTTGAACAAAACAGGACATTAATGGATAGAAAGAAGAGGGGACCAGACACATTTCTCCCTTCAGACTGGCTGGTTTTGAGTCAGCTCTTTAGCATTTCATAGTACATGCATGTCAAGCTCAAGCTGAGTAAATAAGCAAAGATGCTGAGCCATAACAACACAGTTCACTCTCTAAACATCAGTCAATACTAAAGCTACACACACAAATTTCTGCTCTAATACTGCTAAATTCAGGCTCCATCTACTAATTCACTTGAATTTCACTCTTGGAACACAATCTGATTATCTGAGTGGTACACAGGCTATAGCATCACCTCCTTTAAGTGCAAGACAGAAACATTCCAAAGGAAAAAGTCACTTTTGTTCACTTCAGCAACTCAGCAGAACTGAGCAGTTTGCAGGCAGTATTGTGAAGAGACATAAACTACTCAGTGTCTTTAATTCCTTAAGGGAATAACAGCTATTTGAATTGTATTTTTAAGATATCCAAAGCTGGGATCCTTACAGCAGTTTACATACAAATCTAACTGGCTTGTAAAGAAGCTGTAATGCACTACCCTACTTTAAAGGCATTCCTGTTAAACAGGTTGCTTTTGTGGAATTTCTAAACTACATCTCTCAATTCACTCAATGTTTTCCTTGGTCATAAGAAGAATCCCTTATGTTCAAATAATGTCATAGATGGACAAAACAAGTAATTTAAGTGAACCTAAATAACTACTTAAAAATATAAACTATCAAGACAAACATGTAAACTGGATATCACTTTTGCATGGCGTCTCATTAACAATTTACATACTGAAAGGTAATTTTGCAGTGTTATTTTCTACTTGTATAATGAAGAAACTCTTCCAAGTTTCAGTTAGTTCATGTCTTGCTACTGAAAACATAAATAACACGGAGATAAATAATCAGAGTCTTATCTGAAATGTCTGTTGTACTGGAAATAGATCATTCAGTTCAAATAACTTCAGCAATCTTTCTGGAACGCTGAAACAGAGACTTCCCATCTTTCAGCATCCCAGAAAAAAAAACCCACACAGGTATTTGTGCAATCCAAAAACACACTGCACTGTTAAGA